>JANIJG010023957.1:23911-34483 GCA_024611175.1 Megaceryle torquata | reverse complement strand
GGCCTGGGGGTGAGCGCCGCGCCCCGCCGGGGGGCGGCCGTGGCGGAGGGCGGAGAGGAGGAGGAGGAGGAGGAGGAAGGCTGCACGGGGCCGGAGGGACAGCGGAGTCCCCCGGCCGCGCAGGATGAAAGTCACCGTGTGCTTCGGGAGGACGCGGGTGGTCGTGCCCTGCGGGGATGGGAACATGAAAGTTTTCAGCCTGATCCAGCAAGCGGTGACCCGGTACAAGAAGGCGATCGCCAAGGTGAGGGGCGCGGGGAGCGGCGCCCGCGATCAATATGGCGCTTCCCGGAGCGGGGAGGGAAGCGAGGGGGAAAAGTCCGGGCTGCCCCGCCGAGGTGGCGGGAGCCGGGCCGGGGCCGGGCGGCGGCGGCGGCAGAGCCCTGGGAGGAGCGTGAGCCCGGCGCCGCCGAGGGAAGCCGGGGTGGGGGGGTAGAGGGGGGGCTGGGGGTCGGCGGCCCTTCCGCGGAGGCCAGCGCGGTTCCCCGCGGCTGCGGGCGCCTGGCGGGCCTCGGCTCTTTGTTCGCCGGTGCCTGGCGGCGAAGTGGCGGCCCCCGGGGGTGTCGTTGTGAGAGCTGCCCGAGCCCGGCCGGGAAAGCGGCGCGGGGGCCGGCGGTGCCGGGTCTTGCCCTGGGGCGGGTGCCGGGACCGAGGCGCCGCGGGCCGGGCGGGAGTCGCCGCGGAGGGCTGGAAATCCAGCCCCAGGCTTCCCGGCCCTCCAGGCCCAGCGGGGAGGGCGGTGGGAGGGGACCCCGCCGCAGGGGCGTCCGGCAGCGCCCCGCGGGTCGCTCCCCTCACCGCGCCGGACCAGGGTCTGGAGGGGCCTCGCAGTAGCGCGGCCACCCGCGTAGCCTCCGCGCCTTGTCCCGCTTCCGAAGGGCTGCGGTGGGGGGAAGGCTCCGCCTGTGCAGGCGGCGTCCGCGGTGCCCCGGGGTGCGGGGAGCGCCGGCCCGGCCCGCGGCGGGGCTGATCCCGAGTGCCGCCTGCGCTGGCCTCCCTCAGCCCCATGTTGAAATCCCTGGCTGTGGGTGTGCAGGCAGTTGCACACTTGGCTTTCCCTCCATAAGCGACTTGTTGGACTTTTTTTTCCCGTCTTTTTTTTTTTTTCTTTCTTTCTTTTTTTTTTTTTTAATTTCTTTCCCTCTGTACTTTCTTCTTGTTGGTGCAAACTTCTTTTTAATCGACTGATTTGTCGGGATAATATAACTGTCAGTGGCTGAGAACTTGAGCAGCACCCTTCCCCTTCTTCTCTGCCTGATCCATGCAAGCAGTTGATTGCGCTTTTCTCCTTAGCCCTTCTGACTCGCTTTCTTTGCACTGCTGAACCTGGAAGTTTGGCTTTGGCAAACGCTGACTCCCAGGCCCTCTGAAACCTGCAGTGGAAGGAATACTGTGACCAGTGTATTGATCGGTTTAAGGTGATTCCTAAGAAAATTTTTAAGGTTGGTGTTCTCAGACAGAATTCCAATTGATTGGAGGAGCAAAGTAACTAAGGTTCCCTTCACCTCCCCACTTGACTCCTGAAGAATGTGGTTTTGGGGGGGAAAAAAATGCATTCTCTCTGTATTTTTGTTATTTCTCTTGCAGTAGTTGTGATTCTGGCTGGAAAAAGAGTAAAATGATTCACTAGGATATGCTCGTGGTTGCATAGCAGCTGTTATTTATACAGGGCAGTTAATGCACATGGCAATCTACCTGCACGTAGGAGATAGGGGCCCAAAGTACCTCTCTGGTTAAGGTAAACCAGTGAACAGTAAAGTGTGTCCCTTGGGTTAGCACCAAGTGCCTCACTGGCCCGTTCAGGTGAGAATTTTTTGCGGAGTTTGTTCATCAGTGTTACAACGTTAATAAAATGAATTATTTTTACATGTTATGTTTCAGAACTCTGGCCCATGTAACTCGTGGCGCTGGACTGTGTCCTGGTTTCCAACTGTTAAATTGCATTAAGGGATAGTAATTGCATTCTGCAGTACAACGTTGAGCCTGGAAGGGATTGAAGTACTGAGCACAGGAGAAACACATGCCGGTCACTAGGCAAAAGTTACCTGACTTCAAGTTGTGTGGGCTTCTTCAGGAAAGAAGTGGCCCAACTGTGGAAATGTGAGAAAAATAAGAATTAAAATAAAAAAAGTAACTCTCTTTTGAATATGTGGATGGATTTACTAAAAAGACAGGTTGCAGAGGTGAAGACAGACTTTGGCCCCTAGTCACCAAAGCTCCCGATCCTGCGTTTAAAATCACACGGTGGTTTTGTTTCTTAGTATGTATATAGTGGTTATGCTATATGCCACTGGTGTGGACTTGAGGGTGGCTGTAATTACTGATTGCTGCTATTATATGGAAATACTGTGGTTGAAAACACTGTAGCAGAGTCCGTGGGCTTTCTCTGAGTATACAGTCCCTGTCAAATCCTCTCTGTTTTCTACAGTCACTGGCAAACCTTACTTTTAACTTAAATTAGCTGAAGATTTTCTGTGGTGATGTTTAGGTAGTAAGGAGGTGGATCCTCAGTGTCTAGTGAGTGTATAGTGCTGTTTGCTGTGCTCGCTGTAGAGTAACATAGTAATTTTATGGTTTCAATGGCAGAATTTCATAGACTACTGTCTTTTTATAGCAGTTATGTGGTTTCTTTCTGTGCTAGTGTAGCAGATGAGCAAATCTTCACTTCAGAAAGGGACGAGAGAGAGGGGCAAAGTAATTCCTAAAGCGAGAGGATGAAAGTATTTGTGCAAATATGAATGTATGATCTGGAAGCTGATGTCAAGCTGATGTTGAAATCTACTTCACCACCACTATGCTGTTCTGGGGGGTGGGGGGGGGTGGGGGGGAAGGGAAATGTACCTTGTGGAAGGTTATTCAGAATGTTTGAATTAAGCTTATGGTTTTCATACTTAGAGGGAAACCAGCATTTCTCATCCTGCAAAAATGCGTGTGTCTGCTGCCCACAGCAGTTCCTTCAGCAGGGCTACTTGAAGCCTCTGAGATCTGAGTTGTCAGCCTTTTCTAGATTACCTCCCACTCTGTCATGGTTTCCAGGTTGTGATTAGCAATAAGTGATCTGCACAGTGAGCACTTGTGACTTACCTGTGCAGTGGTGGAGAGGTAGCCCAGCACTGTGCTTGCGGAGCACCAGGAGTGACTAACTTCAAAATCTGACCTCAGTTTTCTGGCTTGGTATTGTTTAGGTTGAAGAGACATGTCATCAATGAAAAAAATACATACAGAAAATAATCCACATAATAGTAAGGTTCTCCTGTGGAAAAGTTTTGTCTTAGAAAGCATATAGATAACACACTTAGCTATTGCAAGGAGTTAGTTCTGGATGCAATTGTCTTTCATTAGGATTTGTAACACTCAGAAAATGAATTCTAGATTAACATTGCTGTTAGTACTAATTCTTCAGGTGTGGAATAAGTTGTTAATATGACAGGCCCTGCTTGAAGGTTGCTCTATGTAGCATGTATAGGAAATCTTCCTGTTCTTTTGCTTTTATTTCAAAAGAAGCTTTGTGTCTGAAACGTGTTCCTTTTTTTTTTTTTTTTTTTCCCTGCAAGTTGTGTTTGTGGGCAGTGAACAAGCAAATGATAAGAGGCATTTGAAAAGTCCACCTTGTTCAGGACAGCTGGAGTTGGCAAAAAATAATCAGGCTTATCGAAGCCTCGTTTGCGTGGCACACACTAGTGATGCTCTGTTTGTGTGTTAGGACTGACGCAGCCTCTGGCACACACTTCTCTGTGTTTACCACACAGAGGGAGTGTTAAACGAGTACAGTTTGGGAAGGGGACAACTGGCCTGAGAAGTGGTAGGTGTGTTTTTCCTTACACTGCTGGTCAGGGGCTGTGCAGGTTTTGCGTTGATGTAGTTCTGCTTATGGCTTCTTAGCAATGAATGATGTAAAATGATTTAAAAAATGCTGGTGACAAGGTAAGAGAGGTTTTGAGGAGGCAAACTCAGCCACCCCTGACTGTCTTAACATGAATGGAAAGAGATGATGGGCTGCCCCAAAAGAGAGTAGACAGACCTGAGATGAAACTTGATTTTCATATGGTTGACTAGAACCTACTGTTAAAATGTGGAAAACTACCATGAAAGTTTTTTATCAGAAAGAAATAATTGTGCATCCTGTAGCATTTGTTTGATCTAGTTCTAGCCAGAGATATTTCTGGCTTTTTGGGTAACTTTTAACTATCACCATAATCTTTTTGTGCTTTGGGGTTTTGTTTTGTTTTGTTTTGGGTATTGTAAGGATTTCACCTTTTCTATTCTCTTTTTCCTGCAAGTATAAATGAGCATGCATAGGTAATGTTTACTGTTACTGTCTGTGTGACATAAATGAGAATATGAAATAGAAAACCACAGATTTACAGGAGTTGTTCTGTGTCATGTTCAATCCCTACAGGGATCATTTAGTCTCTATAATAGCTCAGTCTAATGTCCTGCAGATCATGAGCTTGTAGTGATGTTCCTAGACCTTTTATATTACCCTGATTTTTGTAGTTAAACAAGTAAATTAACAAGTTTCCTGCTAAATCAACAAAATTTTAGGAGGACTTTTTTTGAGATATCTTTTCCCTCACCAAACAGCTGTGGGACATGAAGTTTTCAGGGGTTTATGATGTTGTATGGAACAATGCTCGAATTGTTAATTTAAACACTGTGGTATGTTAATATTTGTGAAAAGAAATTATAATCTCCTCTTTGATAGCGATTGAAGGCAGTTGCTGATAAGAGCCCAGAACTCGAGGGAAGTTGGCTCTGTAAGCAAAGGTAACAGGTGTCAAATGACCATAGTCTTACTTCTCTCGTATATAGGAGGCTTAGGCCACCCAGAGCTTAAAGCTCCACCTTATTGGTAGGTCTGACATTCATCCTCAGGGAAGTGTGAGAGGGGAAGGTTTGAGTCTCAGTGAATGTGTGAAGCTTCCCCCCCACCCCGTTTTTGATACTTCTCCCCCTCCAGTGCCAGCTAACTGGACTTAGATTATCTGCTTACAAGTCAGCACCCAGACAGGAGGTTATCTTCCAGGTATGCAGTGGTGACTTTGATGCTTTTTGTGTTCTGCAGAGCAAGCAGTTTCACAGCTGCTTGTGAGCATGTCACTGGGGCATTTTTTTATAGGACCTATTACCCAAGGGTGGGTCAGTGTGAAAATCTGCAAATTTGACTTGGGTTTTGAAGTCATCTCATCACATTCCCCACTTGAGCCTGGCCACTAGGTTTTGGGTGCAGGTGTAGCTGGGTCTTCCACAGTGGCCACGCAGAGGCTCCTTTAAACTGTAATGAATAACTCAAGGGCAATAGTGGCTAAGTATAGCATTAAAATTTCTTTTTTTTTTTTAAGTAGAAAGAAGTGCTATAGGCTGTTTTTTAGAATGTGCCCCAAAAAGGCCCACAAAGGAACCAAAACCCTCTAGAATCCCTCTCGCCTCTGCTGCTCAGTTGGCTGTCAGTTTACCTCTAGCTGATACCACCAGGATGAAGTCTCTGGGCTCCACGTTTAGTGTTGGCTTCGTAGTATTTCAATGATTTACCTGAGGTCAACCAGGAGAGCCCAGATTCCCTGGGGCTGTTGACAATTTTCTCAAGCTGACTCTTGACCTTTTTGCTGATGTTGGCCTCCCAACAGTGACAGTGAAACCCAGCTGATGGGTAACACCACTCTGCTGTGGCTTGGTGAAGGCTATGAGTGGCAATGGAGAGCTGCTAATTTAAGGAAGAAGAGTACTGAAATGGGTCATGATCGCTTCATGTTTCGAAAGCTGTTGCGTGATTCTGAAGGTTTGGGAGTTGGTGCTGGATATACAAGGCTATGTCTTGCATATGGTGATTTAATTCCCTCCACTCATTACAAAAAAATTCCTTTTAACCTCCTCTTTCCATCTCCCTCTGTGTTTTCAGCCAAAGGAATGTTTTCCTGTCATTGTCATCATCCGTGAGTACAGGTGACTAACACATTGCATGAGAAGTTGCAGGGTGAAGGTAGGAATGAACCTTTGGATGGAGTGGCTGTGGAGGTCCCTTGGCTATGCAGCGGTACTGTGCCCAAGGGGACCTACGGCTTGGGGGGCAGGGAGCTGCACTAGCTCTGCCATACCCTGGACAGGACTTTGTCACAGCCTGTCTCCCAGGTCTTGCCTGTGTTTAGCCGTCTGTGGTACGAGGGACGAGGCTTTCTTGTCTTTGGGAGGCCTGAGCACGCTGGGGCTCTACCTCTTTTGTTTGAGCAAGCAGGGTAAATGCTTTTGGCATTATTTGAGGCTAATAAAGCGGAAGACTGAATTCTGTAGTGCTTACCAAGAGGGGCGTAAAAAGTGGACAACATGCAGGCCCTTCAGCTTTGAAGGTGTTTCCAGTGAAGGGTACATGTGGTACCACTGCGGTGGGCTGGTGTGAGCGGTACCCATCTTTAGCTGGATGGGCTACAGCATTGCTTTCAGCGTGGCACTATGTGGTTCCTCGGTACTTCAGCGTTACTTAACAGTGATCAAAGTCAAGGGTGTGTTTGTGGAAGAGTGGCTTGAGAGGGATTTCCCTTTGAGCAAACTCACAGTCCCGCTGCTATGAGCAATTCCTGTAGCTCTGAGGGGACAACTGCTGAGGAGCCTGTGAAAGCGCTTGCTGCGTTTGGAGAACAGTTCCTGGAGGCAATTTGGGGTTTAGGGAGTTGCCAGCCTGCCTTCTCCTGGGCGATAGCCTTCCACCAGTGGAAACCCATCTGATTCCCATAGCTTTTTACACTTTAACTTTGGTTATAACAGTTGCAGATGTTTTAGTTCTGTTATAAAAACACCACTGGAAGTAACACTTTCTCAGTTGTACCAGACTATGACATCTTTTGGTTGTGGCAGATTTAATCTGGTAAAATAAGATGGAGTAAATGGGGGAGAAATGCTGGTGATGTTAGTTATACGGAATATGGTTCATGTAGCTTTAAACCAATTTCCTGGTTCTTCAAAGGAAAACAAACCTTTTCATCCAAATATAAATTGAGTGAATAAAACATGCAACAGTGCTGAACCAGTGCTTATGCATATTGAAAATAAAGTGGAATTCTTCTAACATCAATCCAGAGTATAGCACAGATGTTCTCACTCAGAAATATTTTGTGAGCAGTAAGAAAATAAAAAAGTGGAGCAAAAAGTATTAAAAAATTCTGCAAGATACTTTAGGGCATCTGTGCTCCCCCCCTTTTTCCTTTTTACTATGCATTATATATTTTCCTTGTTTCTTCTGAGGTCATTTTGCTGTAATGCTCAGCAAGTCTGGTAGTGGAAGATAGATTAAAAAAACACCAGAAAAACCAAAGCTACCTTTGAGCAAAATTACATAATCCGGTGGTGCTGTTTAAAGAAGAAAAAGGATACATCAGCACAGACATGCATAATACTTGTCAAAATTACTAATAATTGGGATAAAAGAATTTTAAATTAACAATGAATGTTAGAGTTTTTGTTTTTTTGAGTTAATCACATTATTTTTACTTGTTACATTTCTTTAGCAACGTTGGATTTTTTCCTACTGGTAGCCTTAGTTATTTTCTCAGATTGGTTTCAGATACCTGTTTAATCAGAAATAATTTTAATAATTATTTAGCTGCACAATTTGCGATTGTTCTTTTTAATTGGGTAGCAGGTACGTGTATTTCCTACTTCCAGTTTCTTACTGTAAAGTGATGCACTTTGACAACCTATTGAGTCCCAAGCAAAAGGAGAAATGTACCCCTACTAAAAACTCTTGGACTAGATCCCACACGCTACATCTCAGGGTCAGGGTCTCCAGTGCAGGGGAAGAGTAATAAAGACCAAGTGTGTTTCTGTGCAAGGGGCGTGACTCTTGCTGCCCATGAGCAGAGATGAGCATCCCGTGGATGTCAGCCCTGGGGCTGTGGAGCTGGAGCAGTTGGCTGGTGTCACCTCCTGGATCATTGTGTCTCCAGCTCATCAGGACTTCTGTGGTAACAGGAATAGGGCTGGCAAAAGGGAAATGTCTGTGGGGAGAAGGGTGGCCTATAGGGGAGGAAAAAAGGCTGGGTTGTCCTTGGAGATTGGCAAAAGGGAATGATTTTGAGGTAATGATAGACAGATGTAACTCCTGGTACCTTTTCTTTCACACGAGAGGGAAACGGGAATTTGCATGGAAGCCAGATAGTAATGGGGCAAATTAAGTACAAAGAGCTGAAGATGGGAAGAAACTGGTTAATTTGTTGTCCTGGAGGTAAGAGATCAGTTTAGGAAGAGAATAAAAGACTGACCTCATTGGCACAAAAGATGTCACCTAAAAGGCTTTCTTTTTAAAAGGAGACCTGTGGAATTTACTACAGGAAGCTTCCCTTTTTAGGCAATAAGCTTAGTGAAAGTAGTGAATCTCTGATTTGGGAAGGAAATTAAGACACTGTTTTGGAAAAGCGATGTCACGTTTTTGGCCATACTTTCCATATTCTCTCATGCTCAGCCTGCTGCTGATGCAGCAAGATCTGGAATCCTTTGCAGGAGGAGCGAGCTGGTACATTGTTAGCAGTTTGCTTTTTAAGTGGCCACACTTGTAGGATTTTTGTTCCAGGTATGCATGTCCTTACAGACTCAGAATGGCAATTTAAAATGTTTCTGGTGTTCATCTTGTATTACTAACAGGAGGGGGGGAAAAAAAAAAAAAGAGTTATGTGGGTATAAAGTGTTTTAAATGGAGATAGGACTTCTGGGAGTGCCTGAATGTTTGTGTGCACACCTACTTTGGTGTTTTCATTTGTTTGAAGAAAAGTAGCCACACTTACTAAATGAAAAAGTAGTTTCACCTTACCCCATCTTTTTTTGCATGTGCTTTTAAAGTTGTTGAGTTGCTTTATCTTCCCCCTAGGCAAAAGCCACATAATGGTTTTTATTCCTTCTCAATTAAATGTCAGAAGCAATATCCTACTTGTGAGAAACTTGCAGTGATAGACCTCTTTGTGCATCGAATGAGCAGAACAGTTTGGTCCATGTTCCAACAGGAAGGAGCAGAATTTAATGAAATATGGAAAAATTACTTCTAGGGATGCTGGAGTGTCTCTGAGACCAAGTAGCCTGAAAGTTTTGTTGCTATAACAACTTAAATGACAGTCTAAAAAAAAAAAAAAAAAAACCAACACAAAAAAACCCAAACAAAAAATAAATTGTAAGCTTCAGAACCTTTAGCTTCTTTAATAAACCGCTAAGTGGAATAACAAGGCTTGATTTAATTTGGTCTCTCCAAGAACCTGTTGTACCAAACATTATTTGCATTTTTTAAAGTGTGTGTTTGATTGTGCTGTCAGGTTTTTTCCCCCTTCTGCCTTCCTGTGAAGACTGCTTGCCTGCAGCTGCGAGCGCTGGGAAGGTGGCCAGCTACCAAGTACCAAAAGAACAACAATTTAGGTGGCCGGGCTGTGGTGGCCAGCCGCCGGTCCTGGTGAATGAGCCTTTGGCTTCGGCACCACGTGCAGCCTGTCAAGATGAAGAGGAAAAAGATTTTTCACTGCCTTGAATTTGTCTCTGTCTTTTGGCAGTACCAGGCCGATGGGAGGCCGCTAGCTTGAAGCGTTAGGCTTTGCTGAAAGTGAAAAATATTGTGCAATTGTAATAATTTAGCTAGTTGGAGAGCAGTCATCTCCGTACATCTCCCTTATTCTGCCTTTTATTGTAGAGAGGTGGGTGCTGGGTACGAGGGGCGATGCTGCTGCTTTCTGAGGGAGGCAAGAGGAGCCCCATCCGGCTCTGCTGGACTGAGCTGCTTCTGCAGGGCTCCTGCAAGAGAGGCATGGGGTGGGGGGCTGCTCAGGCTGCAGGTAGGGTTTGGGTCAAGGTGAGGATGTGTCCGGAGGTAATTGTCGAATGCTGAGGAGGATGCTGCTTTTGTTGCCACACTGTAGTTCTGAAAAAGCTGGGGACTGGGGAGAGGAAAAACCCCAGCACAAAAGACTCCTCCATCCTTACTCAGTCAAATGGAGAGTCCTGGCTTCTGGGTGTGGTGCAAGTTCAGAGCATTGTTTCCAAATAATATACTGAACTTTTTTTTTCCCTGGCATTAAGAACACTAATTTGAGAAGATAGTTTGATGTTTTATGCTCTCACTGAGTTTTCTCAACAGCAGCTTTTACTGCTTTTTCTAGTTTATCTTCAGACGACAAATAGCACAAATAAATGTGGTCTGTAATAATTCTGGAAATTTTGAAGTCTGAACTAAGAAATTGCAAGAAAAAAGTGGGCTGGGTGAATTAAGTAGAGCTTTTAAATTTGGAATTGTCTGTTAGCCTAGGCTCTGTGTTGTAAAACAGCCAGTGAATGTGGTTTTAAATGTCTATAACTGTGTGTATGCAAAATATTTGTATGTTTTAAGTGCTGCCATTTGTTTCAAGAGAAAGCCTTCTATATTTTCTAGACTTAGCTAAACTGGTCTAAAAAGAAAATGTTATGCTCTGTATGGAAAACAGCGTATTTCACTTGTGGTTATGTTAGGCAATGGGGTAGTCCCACCCTGTGCCCAGCAGCCACTCAAGAACATAATGCTTTGGTGAACTAAACTCAGATGTTGATGTGTGTGAAATGTTATTGTAATCA
>JANIJG010023957.1:12006-23736 GCA_024611175.1 Megaceryle torquata | reverse complement strand
CCAGCAGCCACTCAAGAACATAATGCTTTGGTGAACTAAACTCAGATGTTGATGTGTGTGAAATGTTATTGTAATCAGCGTCTTATAAATCTCTCCTTTATTAGTATAGCTGTTGGAAGTAAATTCCTGATGACCCTTCTGTTGTTTTGGCATTGTCACAAAATAGCTAGAGGTATCTTGAAGCCTCCTGCTCAATTGGAAGCCACGGATAATGAGTATCCAGTGTTGTATCTTTTGGGGTTTATAAAATACTTAGCTGAAAAGGCTGCTCGTCCTCACTCTGTGGAGGTACAAATTTTCCTTTGCTGGTGGAATTCGCTAGCTGGAGAACGAAAGCAGCAGCAAAGGGGAGCTAGCTTGTACGAGAAGGTAATTGTGTTGAGTTAAATATTCTTTAGATATTTGAATATGAAGTAATTAGCTTGGATGTGCTGCTGTTTAACTTTTAGCATCTGGAGAAGTCTAAACAAGCTGCTGAAGGGAACTGTAGAATAGATAAATCTACTTCTGAAACACCGTTTTTGACAGACATGTATCTCAGACAGACAAAATCTGCTTTTTGTGGTGGTATTTTTCCAGTGGCCAGTGACTCGTGGGAGAGGTGCTGAGCTAAATGGTTAAGGAAAGGTTTGGGCAGTGGACTGGTGTCTTCCCGTGGGCTGTACAGGGTGATCTTGTATCCGTGTGGGAGTCCCCTTTCCAAAACTGTGCTTAAGATGGGGGTGTAATTGCTTATGCATGGATGCTACTCTTCTGACTTCAAAAAAAACAAAAGTAGTTTAATATTTACCATAGCCAACTCCCATACCTTAGTGTGTGAAGACTGCTCTGACTCTAGCTGCCTTCATGAGTTGCTTCTGATTGAAAGTGCCAGTGTTTGTTGCCTTTTCAAAGGCTTTGTTTCTAAAGGTTGGTGGATGCTAAAGATGTTGTGAGTAGAGATCTGTTTTACGATGCAACGAGTAGACTTTTTTTTTTCCTTGATCGCTTCTGGAGATTAAAGTTGTACATGATACGGAACTAAGAAAAACCAGTCTTTCTGTAATTAATGTTTTAGAAGCAGATAATTTTTTCATCTAGAATTTTCCTGTGGCTTTTTTGAAAAAGTGTATTTTTCCTCTCTGAACTCAAGTGCAGAGTGTAATAATTCACTTTGTGCTTTGTGTTATTCTGCAGCGTAAGCTGCAAGCTGAGATAGGAAGCAGAGATCTGATATCTGTTTGTTTTAAACTGCCCGTTGCAGGCTGCCTTTCACCTGGTGTGCTGCTCAGAAAACTGGCCCTTGGCGAAGGCCACACGGCTTCAGATTTGCAGACTGTGCCTGGATGTAACAAATTGGAGGCTCTGTTCTTCGCAGTTGCAAATTGTGCCTTTTGCAGCATCCAGCAGCAAACGGGAGTCAGCCCCGTGCTGCTCATCTGCTTGCTTTGCAGGATGTGAGATGATGTAAAATCAAACACTTGAGTTCAAAGATGACAAGATTTAGCATTTTAACTTTGTAGCTCCTCTCCCCTCTCCCTCCCTCTGAATAAGTAGACCTAGAAATACAACATAAGTAAAAGCAAATATATGGAGTCCTTCCCCTAGTCACTTGCGTCTTTATATAGGGTTCATTCTGCAGATGAGATTGTCACACCTGCTCCCAGCCTCCTTCAGAGAGCAGATTGCAGCCTTGCTCCTAACATCTGCTGGTGATCAACCAGCAGCAGGACAAGGCTTTTACCATCCATCCGCTCTGCTGGCTTGGGAATGTTGTTAAATGGAGAAAGGAGAAACAAAACACCAGAGTAATCTGGAAATAAATGGAAATACACAGAAGGAAAAAGTGGAACTACTAAAATTTACCCTTTTGATTGATTGATTGATTTTTTAAAGCATGGATTTTAATGCATATTGTTCTTGGTTAGAACTCTACTAATTAAAACTAGATATGTGTTTTATTACTTCTTAGGCCACTTTAATGGCAGCAATACTGCTTAGCAAGAGCTTCATATCCCTTTTCAAGTAATCTGTATAGCGGTGAACTGGCACAGGACGTGTCCATTGGGAAGCAGCTAATAGAATCCACGTGAAATTCAAATGCTTTGGAGCAATGGGACTTTTCCTCTCTGTGTCTCTCTTCACTTTACACCATTGCCCTGATCCTTGTTGTGGACTTCAATCCAGTTCTGTATCCAGACTCGCTTGCAGCATGCCGTGCAGGCACCAGCTCTGTCACCTCGAGGTGAGTGGAGACTGATTTGCAGTGTGGTTGGGCTGCCATGACGTATTCCTTTCCAGTAGCTTAATGCTTTTATAGCTTGCTTTTATTCTAGGATGAACTACTTCAAATTGTCTTTATTTTTAATGTGGAGTTAAGATTATACATACGGGTTGTACGGGCTGTTAGTAAAATCCAAGTATTTTGTATTGTGAAGCAGTTTAAAGGTTCACTAACTCGGCTGTAATTCAGAAATCAGAGCATCTTCAGAGAAGTTTAATGTGACTTCAGTAATATATTGTAAAAAAAGGTACTTTTAATTTTTTTTTTAATTTATTAAAAGGTACTTTTATTGTAAAAGAGGTACTTTTTTTTTTCTTTTTTTTCGTGGCACCTATTCATATTTTAACAAATTTTCAGATGCACAGAAACCCGAGGTATGGAAAGAGGGATATGTAGAAGTGGCTAGGGGAGACTATAATCACTGTGGTTAAGGTTTAAGAAAGTGGTTGCAGTGTCTTGTGTCTCAGAAGCGTTGGTTGAATCCTCGGGCAGAGATACAGGAAATATCTATGTAGTTTTGCTTCACCGCTGCTGTGCTTTGAGAGGGGAAATTTATCTATCAACTCTCTGCTTTTTCAGGTGTGAAATAGGAGGACAGAGTAGGAATGGGCTCATTTTAATCACTGCTTTTCAGTTGAGCCCCACATTAACTGGGAGGCTGTGTAGGTTTATTCCAGACACAGATGATGGAGAACTGGAGCGCTCACCTGGGAGCAGTGCCGTGTATTCCTGCGGCTCCTTCCCTGCGAGGACCTCATTAACTGTGTTTCACAACAGCACGGTGTTAATTGCAGCGAGCGGGTACTCGCATAAAATCCTTCTGTGGTTTTTCTCTGCCTCTTTGTGTTACCTTAGGAAAGAGGAAAAGTACTTTTGCTGTACTGCTGCAGGAAAGCTCTGATGCACCCATCGGTTCTAACAGCATCCAACACCCAAACTAGGAGCAGAGAGTTCTCTCTCCAGCACCTTCTCCTCTTCCCTGGGTAATTTCCTTCTGTGCTTTGCCACCTTCTGCCTTCAAAAACCAAATTTGCAAACAAACATTGTAGCATGAATTTGGCAAGAGTGTTAACTATCGCCCCAGAGTGAAGGGAGAAGGGAGGCACAGGAGGTCTCTGGCTGGACCGGGACCACACAAGCAGTTCAGCACCAAGCTGGAAATAAAGTGGTGACCTGCTGACTCCTTAACCTCAAGAATATCTTTCCCCTCCAGTAAGGATGTGGTAAAATATTGCTGTATTTAATCCTTCTGCTCTCCTGTAGCTCAGCCTCTGTAAGAAAGACATGCCATGCTTCACCGAGCTGAAAAGGGAATATTTTGTGGTAATTGGCTGCTGGAAAGAAAGTTTCTTCCTCTTAGAGAAGTGTGGAGTCCGTCATGTTAAACTGCTTAATAATTTCTGTTTCTTATGTAGTTTTTTTTTTGGTGTACTCCTACTGTGGTTGAAATTGTTACATACTAATCAGTCCTTGGCGGTGAGGATGTTGATTCCAGCATTGCGTACTTGTTTAAATGTTTATAACCTAGAATGAAAGCAAAGGAAATGCTTAAGCTTGACTTTAGTATAGCTGTCTAAAGTGATTTATGAAGTGATTATTTTTTTCATAAAGCTAAATGACACACAGAAGCCAAGAGGAGGTACATCAGTGATGTATTTGGTTTAAATATGAGAAATTTAGGAAAGGGAGACTATTGATCCATGCTAGTGGAATTAAAATCTGTTGTTTGGTGTTTAGTGTTGTGTGTTTTTGTTTGTTCCCCCCACCATTCCTTAGTAAAGTGCTGTAATTTTCTTCTGCTGCAAAAGTATCGTAGATAAAGGTGGTCATGGGCAAAAAATCTGAGGTAGTCAGGAAGTTAGCTGATGCCAGTAAGAATTGTCTTCGTGTGTATGCATTCGATTTAGATTGATGGGGTTAATTGCCTTGGTCTCAGCTTTGCCTGTAGACTACTGTGCTACTGATGCTGATTTAAAAGGAACTCAATCTACCAACACTTCTTAATCCCTTCTGCATGCGGTGCTGAAGAAAGCATGTTTTTCCCCTTGCAGATATAAGCTTCCATGATCATAATGTCATATTCAAGATCTCTATATTAGGGGTAAGGAAACACGCAGAGCTGCAGCAAGGCCAGAAAGAGCAAAGAGGGGAGTGCTTGCTGCAGTACCTATTAAATACTAGTAGTACTAAGCCCTGAAAACTGAGAGTTTGCAATTTATGATTCCACCCTTAACCAGCTATTTTAAAATGACTGCTTTGAGTTTAGTAAGCAGCGTTTTATTCTTTTGTGTTTCGAGAAACATACTACAGCACAACTGCCGTTTATTATTGCTGCTTTTGTTGAAGCCTTCGGGTTCTGGTAACAGCTGTCGTAGTCGTTGTGTTATCTCCAGCATTTTGCAAAGATGCAGCTGGTGGACTATGCAAATGCATGCACTTGCTAAACAATTTTAGGTGACATTGTAACCATTGCTTGTCTTTTGCCTCTAGACTTTGTATTTTCAAGTGACTCCGCGCGCCTTTGACCTACACGTTGTTATTAAGTGTGAAGACATAAAATGCAAAGTGATTCTTCTGAAACTGGGTCGCCTGAGATATTACAATGAAACCTAGCAGTAAATACCTGTATCAATTTACAGGCACTGTTTTGTGGCTTTTCCTTGTTGTGGCATATCCCTCTTATTCGAGACTCCTCTCTTCATTAGAAAGCCCCTGAGAAAGTAAAAGCTGCTTGTATTTGGATTTCCCCATCTTGAAGTTAACAGTACTGATGATGCTTTGCTGCCTTTAGTAACAGCTATTTCTGACCTGTTCAGTGGCCTCAGTGTGTCTGGCTTCTGATGTACTAGTCTTTAGCCTCTACTACTTTTTTCCAGTGCTGTTTCTGATTCTTGCAATTGATTGTTTCACAACAATGTCACCGTCCCTCGTACGCACTATATATGCACACTGGAGGCACTGGTTTAGAAGGTTTCCTGGTCTTCTTGAATTACTGAGTTACCTAATGATGCTATGGAAAGAAATCATAGAAGTCGTTGCTTCATCTGCTGTGTCCTGCAGGAGAGAAAAGGAGTAGATGGTCTGCAAGTGCCTGTGAATAGTGTATAAACTCTGCTGCCACATAGATATACACATATATTCCTGCAGTAGAGAAAAGGAGTAGATGGTCTGCAAGTGCTTATGGATAGTGAATAAACTTCTCTTCCTTTGCTCTGCTATATATATATACAAGTGTCCTATTTTTTTTCAGGCTATCTCTGTCTGTCTTTGAACTTCTTATTTTTTTTTTGCTGCCTTAAACTCAGGCTATTCCCTATGCCAGAACAGTAATCAAAGAATTCCGTCCTGTCCTGTTAATCCTGCATCCTGATTACATGAGCTGTTCCTTAAGGCATGCAATAACAAAACAAAAGGGGTGTCAGGAATGATTACAGCAGCGTGCTTTCGATCCCCGTTCTCGTCATGCTCTTACGTGCCGCACCGTTCTCATGCGCCCGAACTCGCCGTGTGAGCAGGATGCGGACGGACGGATTTTTCAGCTACCAGCAGTATTGTCATGGGAATCCTGCAAATGCTACTGAGTCAGGACTTTTAACAAAAAGTTGAGTTTTGTTGAAAGCAATTGAACTGCGATGCCCGGTGATGAATGAATGCGTGGTGTAGGCCTCTGCCAGTTGGGATGCGGCTTCTTTTTTGTTTGCCTGGTAGTTTGTAAGTGTTTCCCCATGGAGATTGTTCTGATAGTGGTTTAGAAGGCTATTTCTGTGTCTGGTCTCTCCTGGGATATATTTATATTGAATTTGTACACCATCAAGTAACTTTAAACTTGTACGTAAGTTTTTTAACAGGTAGTGAAACTTTTTTTTTCATGTAAACACTTTTCCTAATGTGAAGAGGATGGTCAGCATTTCAGCAACAACAGACAGAAAATGCATTGGATGAGCTTATTGCCAAGCAAGCTGCATATGGAAATGGATATGAGGGGGAAAAAACCCCCATATGATCAATGTGAAGGAGGGGAAGTCATTTAATTAAAAATGTGGATAGATAATTGTCTGTTTAACATCTCTATTGGCACCGAGGATGGTGGGATCAAGTGCAAGTTTGTGGATGACACCAAGGTGTGCGGTGTGGTCGATGCGCTGGAGGGAAGGGATGCTGTCCAGAGGGACCTTGACAGGCTTGAGAGGTGGGAAACTGTGACAAGCTCACAAAGTTGAACAAGGCCAAGTGCGAGGTCCTGCGCGGGGCAATCCCCAGCACAAATACAGGCTGGGCAATGAGTGGGTTGAGAGCAGCCCTGCGGAAGAGGACCTGGGGGTGTTGGTTAACAAGAAACTCAATACAAAAACAGGCTGAAAGAGCTGGAGTTGTTCAGCCTGGAGAAGAGAAGACTCCAGAGAGACCTTACAGCAACCTTTCAGTAGCTAAAGGGGGCCTACAAGAAAGCTGGAGAAGGACTTTTTACAAGGTCATGCAGTGATAGGACAAGGGATAATGGCTTTAAACTGAAAGAGGATAGATTTAGATTAGCTGTAAAGAAAAAATTCTTTACTGTGAGGGTGGTGAGATTGTGAAATGGGTTGCTCAGAGAGGTTGTGGATGCCCCCTTCCTGGAGGTGTTCAAAGCCAGGTGGGATGGAGCTTTGAGCAGCCTGCTCTAGTGGAAAGTGTCCTTGCCCATTTGGAACGAGGTGATCTTCGAGGTCCCTTCCAACTCATTCTGTGATTGTGATTATACAACTCTATACTTCTCACTGAAGTACAAAGCCCATAAAATCAGGTATGTTCACTGATTTATGGGTTGCTCTAACATGACTGTGATCTGAGTCAACTGAACTTCTTTCATAAGAGAAAGCGGCATATCCTGAGGATCAGAAACACTGAAGGACACTCCTTTTTTTTGAATCACGTTTCTATGTTTCCAGCTGGAGAGAGAAATGTTCTCGCCTTTCGCCCCCTTCTTTTTCCCATCCCTTCTTCCCTCCCTTCCCCCCAACTGATTGTAGCTGTAGAGCTGACAAAGGTAGACTACTTTCACAGACCAAGCATCCTTCTGTACAGCTTTGCTATTTGCTTGCTGCTTTAGCAGTGCAGGGCAAACCGTTCAATCTATTTCTGTTTTGTTTTTTTTTTACAGCACCTCCTTTTCATTACACTTTCACAGAGTGTGGGTTTGGTTGTTCACTTTCAGCTGGACCGTGTACAGAAAAATAGGGAGGAATCATTCCAGCTCTACTGGCCACTAAAATACCTTATCTGCTTTTCTGGTTTAAAAAGCCTATTTGCATTTTTCCTTGTGATCTCATCTGCAAAGTATAAAAACTTTGCAAATATCCTGTAGCTCCTGCTCTATGAATGCATGGAGAAAATAGTCTGCTATGTGTCTGGAATTTGATAATTATGTATCAAAACTTAGAAGAAAAGAGAGTTCTTGGGAGAGGTTAACGTGGATTCATCAAGGGGAAGTCATGCTTCACCAACATAGCCTTCTGTGATGTCATAACTGTCTGGTTAGATGAGGGGAGAGCAGTGGGTGTTGTCTACCTCGACTTCAGTAAGCCTTTTAACACCCTCCCTCATAACATCCTCATTGGGAAACTCAGGAAGTGGGGATTAGATGAGTGGACAGTGAGGTGGATTGGGAGCTGGTTGAGTGACAGAGCTCAGAGAGTCATGATCAGTTGAGTTGGAGGCCTGTGGTGTTCCCTGGGGATCAGTACTGGGTCTGGTCTTCTTCAACATATTCGTCAGACAGAGTGTATCCTCAGCAAGTTTGCTGATGATACAAAACTGGGAGGGTGGCTGATACACCAGCAGGCTGTGCTGCCATCCAGAGAGAGAGGGACAAGCTGGAGTGTTGGGCAGAGGGGAACCTAATGAGGTTCAACAAAGGCAAGTGTAGGGTCCTGCACCTGGGGAAGAGCAACCCTATGCATCAAATAGAATAGGGGTAGACCTGCTGGAAAGAACTCCCAAGGAGAAGGATCTTGGAGTCCTGGTAGACAATAAGTTAACCATGAGCTAACAATGTGCCTCTGTGGCCAAGAAGGCCAATGGTATCCTGGGTGCATTAAGAAGAGTATGGCCAGTAGGTCAAGGGAGGTTGTCATCCCCCCACTATTCTGCCCTGGTGCAGCCACTTCTGGAGGACTGTGTCCAGTTCTGGGCTCCCCAGCTCAAGAGAGACAGGGAACTACTGGAGAGAGCCCCACAAAGGGCAACAAAGGTCACGGGGGGACTGGAACATCTCTCTTACAAGGAAAGGCTGAGAGAGCTTGGACTGTTTATCCTGGAGAAGACTGAGAGGAGACCTTATCAATGTAAATATCTGAAGGGTAGGTGCAAGGAGGATGGAGGATCACCCTTTCTAGGACAAGGGCAATGGGCACAAGATGGAACACAGGAAGCCTCATCTAAATATGAAGAAAAACTTCTAAAGAAGTGAACTGTGAAGGTGATGGAGCCCTGAGACAGGCTGCCCAGGGAGGTTATGGAGTCTCCTCTGGAGACATTCAAAACCCACCTGGATGCGATCCTGTGTAGTGAGGTCTAGACAAAACTGCTGTGGTGGTGGTGGTGGGGGGGTTGGACTAGATGATCTTTAGAGGTCCCTTCCGACTGTGACAATTCTGTGATCTCAGATCTGAAATGTAGAGTATGTGAAAAAGAGAATTGTCTCAACCCAGCTTCCGCTCTACGCGGTGAGAATGCCACAATAAATATAAACCCAAGTTTGCATCGTGGGATGAGCACATAGGGCACCAGTCCCTTACAGAAGGATGTTTCCTGGGTTGTGGTGTGTTATGAGATCAGGGCCAACCTGGTAGAAACTGGGTAGAAGTACCCTAAAATCAGCAGGATTGTGTCTGGGCAGAGGGATCTGCCAGTCCAGCTATTTGTCAAATTCTGAAGTGCAGCTTTTAATGATAGACATTTAATATTAATGACTCCAGTTTCTTCAGGTGACAGCCCTGCAGCTGGATACATGTCATGTCATGAAATCTGTGCCAGTGCAACACCCCACCGTGAGCAGAGGTGGCCTTGATTCCAAGGGTGACCCTGCAGAGGTTCCCGGCTCTGAGCAAGGCTGGTGCATTGGGTATGGTGGGATCACTGGGGATTACTGGTGTGTTGAGGCAGCAGCAAAGGGGGTGGGAAGGAGAAAGAGGATGTATTTGTATTAAGCTGCTAGACAGAGTGTCCACATCTGTAAGCCTCATCTTCGGGGGTGGTGAATGTCATCGATGTCGCTTGCTTGGATCACTCTGCAGTAATCTGCTTGGAGGGAGGTGCTACCTGGGTGATAGTGACATCATGGCCAGAGGGAACCCTATGCTTTGTTAGCCTGACCCTGTGTCATTACCTTTCCTGAGTCTCTGTGAGATGACATGCCTGAGTGTGATTGCTTTTCAGAGAAGCTCCCTAGAGCTGGCTCTGCTGTGGTTTGAAGGACCTCTAGTGAAGTCCAGGCCAATGCCTTTGTAGGTACATGCCCCACTGTTCAGAATGTTCACTGTATTTCCAGTCCAAATATGGAACAGCATTTTTCAGCCTTGTATTATGTTGATAGCCAGCATGAGTCTTGGGCTTTCAGGAACAGATTCTGTTTGAACTTTCCTGGTGACACTGGAGATCCCTGTGAATCAAATTCTTCGTTGCCTGTGGGTACCTGTGGGCTCTGTGATGATGTTCCTCCTTCCTATTCTGGATAAATAGTTTGAACTAAGTACTACACTATGGAAAACTGAAGAGAAAAGGGTAATGTTGTAAAGACTGCATTTGATCTTGCAAAGGCTTCTCTTTGCATGTAGTCTCACTATCTTTATTTGGGCTCTGGATAATCACAGGATTGAATTTCACAGGATTTCAGTTACAGGAATTGAGTCCATAATTAAGGAGTTAAGTGAAGGGCCCTAAGGGTCAGGTTACTGATGTTTTGAGGAATTACTTCAGTGACTGCTCAATTTTTGTCCAGAGGTTGAACTTTTGTGGGTTTCTGTGTTTTTGTTTTTGTTTTTTAAATTTTTTTTATTTTTAATTATCACTCTCGCACACACATACAAAGATCTGAAAGTAGAGTTTAGTTCCTGTCTTATGTATCTAGAAAGAATTTGGGTCCTGTTCTCCAAAAACCCCCTCAAGCTTTCTAGAATGTCCCACTGAAATTGGAGTGTCCCACTGAAACTGTGATGGAGAAGCCTCCACAGGGTACCATTTCTCTTCAGGGTGGAGGAGGGGTGGTGCATAGTAATGCTCATTTATTCAGAAGTCCAGCTGCTCCACTGTAAGAGGCTGGGTTGAGGATGCAGTCTGATTTTGTGATGACTTGGTGCCACTGGCATCGGCTGCTGTAGATAGCCTGCTTCCCTCCATGGGCAAGGGTTGAGACTTCAGCCTTCCTTGCTGGTCTGGGTGTTATGGTCCCAGCGCGAGGGCTGCTCTTCAGGTTGCTGATAAATTGCAGCACCGTGAGGATCAACAGGATAGCTACCTCCTTTCTAGAGAAAGAAATACGCAGGGATGTAAACCAGTAATTTTTATCCTAAGTTTTATTTTCTGCGGTTCTGCTGAAGTGCTGCTCGTGAGCAATGCACGTGCTTTCTGCTGTGTCTCTGCCTTTGCAACTTTGTGCCTACAGCCATTAAAACTCTTTGAGAGGAGCCTGTTCACTGGTGAATGGAGTCAGTAATTCAGATTGCTGTTTGCAAGGGCAAAAGGAAAACCAGAATATTTGAGCAGTGTTTGGCAATTGGCTTTCTCATAAGAAATGAAGCTTTCTCAGCATTCACCAGCACTGGTGTCCATCCACCCTTGCAAATGTGCAGTGCCTGCTGCTTTAGCAACACGTGCCTCTTGAGCAAGTGGGACGGGGAACGGAGCCAGCTAGCCCTGAGTTTGGAATAAGGCATCGAAGAAATCCCAGGTCTCAGGACCTCCACACACTCAAGAGTCAATGCAGTAGTTGCTTTAGCACATTTATCCATTTTAGATTTAGGAGCACGAGCAGCAAGTTCTTAAGTATTGCATTCATGTAACCTTGCACAGTGACAGCTGTCCTTCAGTACTGGCAGTCTCTAGAAATACATACTGCATCTGGGTGCCTGGAAGCCACCTCTGATACACAAGTTGCCCTTACTCACGTGCTGCACAGAAGTGCTGCAGTAACTGTAACAGAACAAGCTTTGAGATGTTTGATGGTAATCAAGTGCTGGCAAATCTCATGCTCTTTCCTGGATATGTATTTTCCCTGCCTCTCCATAAGGTTTAGGTAAAAACTTGTCCATTTGCTTCAGTAAAGGTGGTTCTGAAGACTAAGCAAGATGTTTGATGTGGGAAAACTTGGGTTTCCTGGACTGAGTCTTGTTAGATAACATAGAAACATAGCAATGTCTGGGTTGGAAGGGTCATCTGGTCCAACCCCCCTGCTGAGAGCAGGGACATCCTCAACTAGAGCAGGTTGCTCA
>JANIJG010023955.1:33512-59846 GCA_024611175.1 Megaceryle torquata | reverse complement strand
ATAGAAAAGAAAGGGGAATGTTGGGTACATGGAACTGATTTTCTTCCATTATTTTCACCTTTTTTTTTTTTTTTTTTTTTTTTTTTTTTTTTTTTTTTTTTTATATGGAGTATAATATCAGGAAATACTACAGTAACTGGATGGACACTTTTCAGATACTACTATGCTTGGTTTTTGTGCTGGAGTCAAAACACTGTTTTCCCATAATTTGCTTGCTGCACAATATTTTTTTACTTCAGCTTTTTTTCTGTGGTAATTGTGTTTTTAACTCAGCACAATACTGCCCAGAGGTGATGTAAAAAGAACAAAAAATACACCTTGGTTTTCACGTAGTATTTGAGATCATATTCTTTCATTGGTATATGCAAAAAGAAGGGAAAGGAGGTATTTAAAATCCCTGAAATACAGGAGTTGATTTATCAAGTATTCCTTTTCAAGTTAGCTTTCTTCAGTCAATTAACTCTAGGTGCTCTAGAATTTGATTTTTGTCTCCTAGAGATTTTTTTTTTCATAGAGATCATTGCAGATGGTATTTCTGTAATATGTAGAGCTCACAACTCTTAGCAAGATGAACTAGGATAATACTGGAAGAGTGAGCTCTGTCCATACATTTATGATAAATTTAATGTAAATGCTTGTGTGCCTACATGAAGTTTTATAATCCTCACAAATGTATGTAATGACTTTTCTCAGCTACAGGTTTTACTGTAGATCATGCATTACCTTAATCATTCCTTGTGACACATAAAAGAAGGTGAACTCTAGATTTAGTCTTGTTTGACTTGGTTCCTCATAATTATTTACAAAAGCAAATGAAGATGTAGATTTTGTCACCATCAGACTGCGTGAAAAACTTGCAGGAACAGTAATATGCATGCAGTCTACTCCAGCTGAAAAATCAGTTGGAAAGAATGTTTTGTACAAGTGCTGTGGGCATTCAAAGTAATGGTTTTAGAAGAGCTGTACCAAAGGAAGTTCCTTGAAGAAGAGGAGGTAGAGGTTTCTTGTAATGAGAAAGGAGAATGCAGTAGAGTGTGGAAGACAGAAAGAGAGGCCATTCTTCATCCCTGAATATTAAGGGCAAAAACTGAAGAAGGCTGATTCAGAGGAAATGCAAAAGTCTTAAACATCGCATTAAATGGAAGTGGTTATAGTATTAGAAGAAAATTATAGAGACAATGACCACATACCTATCACATCTCCTGCCTTTCTTGCAAGCACCCATTGGCAGACTTTTGTAGCCAGTCCAGCATTTGGCAAAAGAATTCCTAGCTTCCTTTTGTTACAGTTCCTTATTTGTAGTTAAAATACTTAGTAACTAAGTAAAATCAGTAACTTCACTAGTCCTACTGCCTATATGCACTTGTTAAATTTGCCATATAGTTAGTGTTCTGTTATAATTGCGAGAAGTGGTGTGACATAAAATAGTTTTGTACAGAGGTTGGCCACAAAGTGAAAGTTTTCAGGAAATCTTTTTTTATCATGGATAAGCCAGATGAGCTGTATCTGGTTTTAGGAGTCTGCTAAAACAGATGTTCTATATTTGATCTTATGAATAGCAAATTGTAATTGCAGCAAATTGTGCTGAAAATAAATGTAAATATTATTTGTGTTCTGAGAAGAAGTATGTGTTTCGTTTCAGATAAAGGACATTCTCTCAAAAGTTCAGAACAACCACGTGGGGAAGTCACTGCTAACAAAACCTCTGAATTCTGACCAAGTGGTAAAAAAAATCTCTTCGTTTCTTTTCTGTATTAACGGGATGGTCAAAATTAATGCATACTGTTTCATCTAGCTTTGTCCATTTTATAGGCACTGTTCTATGCTAAATATTAATACTAAAATTCAATTGCTAAATATTAACGATGCTAATCAGATGCTTCTAGAATTAACATCATATAACAGACTTTGTGTTGATTCACCCCATTATTAACTTTCAAAATACTTGGTATGGACATGCTACTGTAGCATTACACAAATGCACCCCTAATTTTATGTGTTTATAGTGCTCACCTCGGGACAGACATCTTAGTTGCTGAATGGGCTTAACTTTAAATTGCCTTCTGTAACATCATAGATCTGAATGTTTCGATTTTTTATTATAATACTGCAGGAAAGATTGGAAAAAATCAACGATGCTCTTCGCAGTGAGTACGAATGCCGCCGGCGTATGTTAATGAAGAGGCTAGACGTGACGGTACAGTCTTTCGGCTGGTCTGACAGAGCAAAGGTAGGATTGCTGTATTTTTTGCTTCCTCTAGGTGGGAGTCGGCTGCAATTCCCCAGGACTTCCTGCCGTATATAACATAAAATGTAAATACACTGCTTTTACTTTTGTCTTCTTTCTAACCAGTTTCTCATCCCGGGTTGTAATATCCAAGTCCTAGATACTGAGGAAGGGGAAGGATGTGACCAGATGGCACAGTCTGTCCTTTGTGACTTTTTAAAGCTTCACAGTTATAAATTCCAGCATTCTCTGTTGGGGTTTCTCAATTCAAGAAGTTCACATCTCCCCCTTTTTCTTTCCTATATCCACCTCCTTCCAATCAAGTAAACTAGTGAACTAAAAAAATAGTCATGATTTAACCAGTGTGATATTTTTTAGATGGAAATATTGTTTCTATTGAAGAGAGTAGGGAGATAAGACATAAAAAGTTTGTAATTTGATGGATATACATGTGGGAAGCTGGAGACAGATGATTTTGCATGTGAGCTGCAAGATCAAATTCCCTTCCAAAAGTTCATGTAGAAAGCTTAAGATGGGTGAGTCTTAAAGCTTCAAAAGCTTACTGAAAGTATAGATTGGTACAAGTCTTTCTGGTGTCACAGTTTGTCGTTGACATGTGCAGACAGAATTGGTTTCATGAAGCTCACTAAGTACCACTGGAAGACATGAGTCTAGATGCCACTGTGCTGCTTTGGAAGGGCTCACTGTTTAATTTCTGCAGGGGCTGTGAATGCTTTTATGTTGGAAGAAAGGGAAAGAAGGGAATTTTATCTCACAGAAGCCAGATGTCCCTGCATGTGTAACTTTCTTATAGCTGGACCAATACAACTACATACTTTCAAATGTGAAGTATCCTAAAATGAAGTTGATGTTAACGATGACTAACTTGAACAGTCTAAAATTTTAAGTCACTTGATATTACTCCATTCAAACAACATGGAAAAACAATGAATGCACTTCTACAATAGAACAATAGTTTAAAGATATTTTTAATGATGATGTAGTAAGATGATTAATTTTTCTGTCTTAAAAAGATGCAAAATAGTATTTTTTATTATTACTGAATTTTTGCGAGATACCCGGTGCAGAAATACTGAGGTTACATATTTATCCAACATTACATATGATTTTTAGTGATTTTTTTTTCCTTATTTCTCCTGTAGAAATATTTGTTTAGAACTTCAAGAGGATTTAGAGGATTGAAAATATTTTGACACTGATACAATGTAGATTTTTTTTTTTCTTTTTTTAAAGCCAAGCGGCAAATTTTTGTTCTTTTTAAATTTATTTCTTAGCTTGCCTTTTTTTCCCCACCATTAAATAGTTTTGATACCTTTCTGTGCTTTTGTTGGTGTGGTAATATTTGGGTTTGGTTTTGTTTTTTTAAACTTACTCAGTCCCCAAGAGGAGTAAGTTTGCAGACTGAAATGGATCTGTAAGTGATGGAGTAATTGCCTTGCAAAACAGTTGTGTTCATGAACAGCACCTGTTGTCTGGTCCATCCAAGATCAATTGGTTTTTAATGTGAAGATTATTCTAGATGGTCTCAGAAAATATATTTATTTCTCATTTTTGTTAAACAAATGAAACATCGAAGTGTGCTTGTAAAAAATCTTATTTTCTCCCCTTCCTCAATCTCACTTTTTCATGGCTTGCACAAGTGTTTTTCTGCATTGATACATTAATTATTTTTTCTTTCCACAAATTGGCCCTACTTTGAAGCTCCTCTGTGTTCATCACCTTTAAAAGTGATCTGTTAAATGTGGCCATGTAGAGCTCTTGAGAGTGCAATTTGAACTCTTAAATTTTAGTCTTTCTTTATGTTGGAAAACATCAAAGAATCTAATGCCAGTGGATAGGAGAGTTTCTTTTGTAATGGTGCTAAGTTTCAGCATTGATTAAACATAATCAGCAGCTTTTTTTGTATAATGGCTCCATCCGTAGGAAGAGAATTGGTAACAACTGGCACTCTTCTTTTGTAAGAAGCTAGATTCTCAGACATTACACCCTGTGTTCAAATTGAAACTTACAGAGACCAGCACATGGTTTGTGGTGTTTATGTGCTTTATGCATGTAAATTGTTTTTGATTTTTATCATTTAGGTAAAAACAGATGACATAGCACGAATCTATCAGCCCAAGCGCTATGCATTATCTCCAAAGTCAACTATTACATTAGCTCACCTTCTTGCTGCTCGAGAGGATTTATCGAAGATCATAAGAACAAGTAGTGGATCAACACGGGAAAATACAGTCTGTGCAATCAACAAGGTATACTTTTTCTTTCTGGGATGTGACAAAAGGGCACAGGAGTTTACAGACCTATTAAAAGTAATTCTGGAGTTTTACTCCTCGCTTAATATTTTAATTTCTTTTTGCAAGATACCTGGTGCTTTAAGAAAGGAAGGTTTGCAGCATTCCGGTAAACATTGCCAACAACTTCTCTTTTAATGTTATTACACAGGAAATCATGCAACAGGATGAAACACTAGGCACGATGAGAAGGAACAGTGGTAGGGGGTATACATGTGCACATGTGTGTGTAAAGGACCTCTTGAGGTTAACTTGAGGTGTACAGTTCCATTAAGGATACATGTAGATCTTTCTGGTATCAATTTCTGGACTATCTGTTGCCAGCATTATGTTGTTCCATTCATAAACCAGTGTCTTTATCAGTATATTGCCAATCACAAAAGTTTCTGTGGAAGTATTGTTTTGCTGCAAAGTCTCATTATTTGGTTTGGCTACAGTAATAAATCAACATTGTACTGCTTTATTGTGTATGATAAAAGTTGAAACTTGCAAGCAGTGACAGTTACACCATTCAAATGGTGACTCAGACTGTTTTTATTAATCCTTTATTTACAGATTTTTTTTTTTTTTTTAAGTTTTGTGTCTTGTTTAGATGCCCTTTAATATGTTTTGATCTCAGAGATTCTGAGATGGTTTTATTATTGTAGGATCTTAGAGGAATTTTTCTCTTAAGAGTACTTTGGTCAGTCTGAGGCACTCTGGTGTATACAGAGATTCAGAAATACAAAAGCAAAACAAAAAAGATCTACCTAGATACCTTTTTGCTCTTCAGCTTAATGCTTTGTGTAACTTTGTCCAGTATAGTCTCCCTTTTTGTACCCTAACTAATATCCACCAAAGGCTTTCCTGGAGAGCATTACTGCAGCATGTTAGGAATTGTCTGTTCCCCCCCTACTGTCAGGAGTTTCTAATCAAAGGCAAACTGGTGTTTCTTTTGTAGTCGCACATTGTTTGCCAGTTTGTGGGGGTTTTGCTGATTAGGTTTGAACTTTAACTTTGAAATTTGAGTAGAAGAGCTCCATCATAAGGAGTCTTTTCTCTTTTTATATATATATATTCATATATCATATGAATGAATTATGAATATGAATCATAATATGAGTTAGCTAGCTGCAGTTATTTCAATTTTCCAGTTAGAAAATGTGATCGCTTTCAGAGTTCTCTTGTGCTGGGGCAAGTTACAGGGACAGGAAGTAGGGATTCAACTGTCAAGCTCCACGCAGAGGGGACCATACTATGTAAAGAGCAGGCAGCATTTCTTTGTCCATAGGAGAAACCTGTATTCCTTCAAGTTATTACTATTTTTTTAAAAACTAAAAATGACCTATTTTTCCATATAGGTTCTGATGGGGAGAGTACCTGACCGTGGAGGCAGGCCAACAGAGATTGAACCACCTCCTCCTGAAATGCCTCCTTGGCAAAAAAGACAAGAAGGTGGTGGAAGAGGTGGCTGGGGAGGTGGTGGGTGTGGTGGACGGGGCAACTGGGGAGGTGGAGGGGGTAGAGGAGGAGGAGGTGGTGGTGGGTTTGGAGGTGGGGGTTTCAGAGGAGGTGGAAGAGGTGGAGGTGGTTTCCAAGGTGGCAGGGGAGATTATGGTGGCAGGGGAGATTATGGTGGCAGGGGAGATTATGGTGGCAGGGGAGGTTATGGTGGCAGGGGAGGCTATGGGGATCCATATGGTGGAAGAGGAGGGGGAGGATACCGAAGATACTAAAATACTGTAAATTCTAACAGCGTAACTGGCAAAATATAGTGGTGGTGTTTACTGGCATCAGGAATTCAGATACTCTAACTTGGATTTAAGTTAGAATTAAGTATGACCATGTGAATCATTGCATTAGACCAACTGATGTTGTCATTGAATTCTTTTAGTTAACTAAACAGGACTTTTATACAAAACATGATGACTGTAGTCCTTGTTTTTCATACTGCTCATGTGGTGTTTTTTAATATGTCACTATTTAAAATAAGCCTCAGAAAGCTGAATAAAGCCCTTTCTAAACAAACAAACAAAAAAAATATTTAATGTTCAGGCCTCTCCAATTACTGCATATTGCTTGTCCATTCTTCTAATCCAAAATGCTGCATAGAAGAAAAAAAGCAAAATAGGCCTAAGAACTTGATGGAAACACTTCTAGAAGATTCTAGAATGCTGCTTTCAGGCTTTTTCTCTTCATCTAGTGTTCATGTGAGATGTGTGTAAACAAATTTTAATGTCAAATGTTGAACTCCTTAAGGCTTTGGTCCAAATTATTCAATTAGGTTTCTTATTCTTCCAGGACTTCACATAAAAGTAACACTGTGAATTAATACTCTACAGAAACTAATAAAACCAGGTTGTTTGGTGTGTAAATATATCAGTGATTATTTGAAAGTCAGGGTGTGTAATGTAAACTCAGAATCATAGTGAGTTTTGGTAGTGTCTATTTCATTTTACCTGTTTTCCATTTTATTGGTGTTTCATAAAATTATTTTAAGGTCATACTTGGTAGGAAACTTCTGCAGCCATCGTGTCTGGTAAAAGTTCATTTCTATATTTGTTCTGAATCAGCTTGGAGACATAAAGGTTGAATAAGCTGAGCTTCTTGAGAAAGAACATACCATTTTTTATTTGTTTTGTTTCTTTTTCCCCCTCTTTGTGTTTTGTGTTTTTTTTTTTGTCTCTCCCACCTGCTTTATGTTTGGGAATTGCCAACTGCCCAGCTAATAAGACATCTCATACAGCAGTTGCCCTTCCTCAGTGCCTTGTCTCTCATACTCTGCTAACCAGTTGGTCTGATAGCCTAAAAGAAACTCTGTCTTGGTATGGTGTGGGTGCTTTCTGCTTCAAAGGACAGTGTTACTGTAGAACAAGGAGTTAGCTTTCATACAGTTATGGCTGTAAATACACATAGACAAGAATTAAATTTAGAGCCATCAGTTAAAGAAAACCATTTCTGCTGTTCCGCATCTTTTAGATCTCCCCTGGTTTGAGGCCACTGCAGTACACAGGTGGAAGGAACAGGGCGATGACACCCAAGTATTTATCAGGGTCTGGTTACTACAGGGAGATTTGGGAAGGCATTTGATAAACCTGGAAATGCCTGTTGATTGCATGGCATAGAAACCTTGAAGTATTTTGGGTATGTAGCTGTAGATTGAACTTCAGGATTTGATTTGGGTTTATGTTCCACAGTTAAAAGTTCTTTCTCCACAAATTTCCTGTTGGTGTCCGTATTTGGTGTGCTTTGAAGATACTGTTTTACGTTCAGCAATATGTTCATCATGTCCTGTTTTGTAGAAAGCTTTATGCGTGGCCATAAAGCTCTGTTCTAAATCAAATTATTAGCTTTCAAAAGCATGTGTCAAATTTCCTCTCTGATCATAGTTTGCTTGAGAATTCTGCTTGTGATGTCATAGATACAGCATTACCAATACTTTATGGTCCCAGCAGGTGCTTAACAAAAAAGGGTAGAAGTTTTACTAGCTTGAATATGTTAGCTTGGTTGTGAACTCTTGAAATAATGGCTGAACCTCACTCAATTACTAGCAATTCAGTTCCTTTGCCGATTATTTTCTACACCTTTCTGGCCTAAGCTATTGTCATCCTCTGCAGACATTATGGAGAGATCCTCTGCAGACATTATGGAGAGATCCTCATGGGTCATATAGGAGTGTGGTACTGATTCTCTTGCTTTTGAGCTTGGTTTTTGCCTGATGCTCTGGGATAGCTCACAAATTGATGACAGACCAAGTGATGCTGCTAGCCTTGGAGGGGAAGTGTTTGTCAGCAAAGGAACAGAGGGAGTAGTTTTTAAACAACCAGAGTCTTAACATGAAATTCTGTTTGCTCATCCCAGAGGTTGTTTTTGCTATAAGTGATTTCTGAACAGCGGTCGAGGATTTACCTTCACGAAGGAAATACACTAGGGACATCAAATGGTTTATCGAAACATAAAGATTTAATCAGTCTTAAGACAGGCCGTTGCACCAGTTTAGTTGTGGTGTTGTAGCTGTGGATGTGCCTTGGTGTCTTTACACTCATCAGTTTATCCTTTTTGTAGCAAGGACGGCAGTTCTGAGTGCAGTAAACAGTCAAGGGAACTAGCTGTGGGCCTACATGTAATCCCAGCAGTTAAATTATTTCAGTATCACATTTCAATTGTATTTATATAGACCATGTAAAAGATGGGAAATTTAAATAGATTGGAGATTCTGTCCATTTCAGGTTTTCTTAAATAATTCCAAAATGTGAAGCCAGTAGTTGAAAACTGAAGTAAGCACCACCACATTTTGAAATGTCCTTTTCTGTCCGGTGTTGTCAGAATGTACACTTTTAATTTATAAAAAAATGCAATAATGTCTTGAAAAGAATTGATTTAAACCTCCTCTCAATTTTTTTTTTTGTCTTTAAAAAAGTATTTTCAAAAGTTCTCTTGTAAGTAAAAGATTTTCATATATGTGTTTGAGCACTCTGTGTTTATTCACACATAGTAACTATCTACCTGAATATTGTTTTGTTTGATAAAATATTGAAAAATAGGTTGTTGGTTGGTTTTTTTTTTTTTAGGATTTAAGAGACACTTTTGTTAAGAGCTGTAAACACTGAGGAATAAAGCACTGTATTTGAAGTTATTGGCATCACTTGTGTAGTGTGATTTGGCTCCACTGTGAAGTGTTCCTCTTGTGTTCGTAAGGAAAAAATTCCTGCTGGTGATGGTAATGGAAAAATGGCAGGTATAGTTTGACCAAAATGGAGATGGCTGTACATAACCATACAGGAGAAGAGTGAGACAGGAAGTCAGCAGTATATCCCAATTATGTTGGCCAGGATTATTAAGGAATCTCAGTTAAATTTTTATCTTGGACAGATGTATTTTGGTTTTTGGTTTTGGTTGTTGGTTTGTTTTTTTTTATATTTGTCTTGATGTAAACTAAGGAAATATCCTCCAATTAATTCTGCAGTTTTTCTTTTATTCTGTAATTGTGAAGTAAAACAGAAATTGGTTTGTACACCCAAGACTGTAGAGCAGATTTACCTATATGAATAGGAATTGTGTTTTCAGTAGCTAGTCTGCACTCCTTGTCTTCTTCCCTCACCTCCCTCGGGTGACTGAAGATAACTGAATGAATGTTCATTACCCCCTCTAAAAACGTTATTTGTGATAATGTAATTTGAGGTAAGGTATTTTGAGGCTTACTACAAGGTAAAGAATAGGAAGTCTTGAGGGTGCTGCAGTGCTGCCTCTGCACCAGCCACCATTAGCAGATGCCACAGAAGCCTTGTTTAAACTTGGCTATCATGCTGTGAAATCTTTTCAGAATGACCATTCTTAACAAAAGTCAAAGATTCTGCTAGTGAAGAATTACACATTGTACTACTTGGAACAGTGACTAGCAAAGCAGTGTCTGTACCTTGTCAAACCCTAAAATACCAAAAAAATGATCTGCAAATGCCTAGCTTCCTAAGTTTTCTCAGGCAGTACTCCAAGGCTCACAGAAGGTGAAGCTGGACTGGGAACTCTGGTAGTAGGTTAATCCTCCAAAAGTGTGTCAGTTGACATAGAGTTAAGGAAGATGAATGTAAGTTACTTAGATTTGAGATACAAACTCAGAGGCATGAAGTGCAATTTTAATATTTTTTCTATTATAAATATTAAACTGAAATATTACAATTTATATAAAATCTTTACAATCTGTACACTTTCTCAATCTTCTTAACCAGCATGAAACCAGAAGTTACTCAAGTTGCAGTAGGGATCAGTTACATCAAAAAAGTTGCTACTGTAACAAAAATGTATTTCCCAAAACCACATATAACAGCAGTTCTTTAATCTGAATACAGTCAGTAGCCCTGCCTTCTTAATGCTGGTATTACTCAATCTATTTTCTTTTATCTTTAAATGATAAGAATTAATACTTAAAAAATAAACAGTAGTTGGGGAGGGGCATTTGTTTTTTCTTCCTTCTTGTATGTACATGAAACAGTTGAGCCTGGAGAATAAATAAAGGTGAGTGCTTTTCATTTGAATTAGCCATGACAAGATAGATTACAATATCAACATTTGCTAACATGACTTTTAAACAGTATTTTAGTACTTTAATTGTATCTTTTTTTTCCTAGCATAAGGCAGCTTGAAGATTAATAGTGAGTGATTTTTGTTTAGTAGCTCTGTCAGTTTTAGCAGTATCTCTGTAGTCAGTTTCTGCTATTAGTCTTTCATATAGCAAAAAGGAAGTCCCAAAAGAAGGGAGTACCACCATTTTAAAAATAAATAAATAATAAGAGAGAGAGACAAAACTGTAAGGGACTTGGGGCAAACACAGAACCTGAAGGTACTTCGAGAGCTCTGAAATGATCTAGGTATCTACTGTCTTCTTTGAAGTAGGAAGTTTTCAGCATACATGAAGCACCACACACTTCTTCTGTAGACATTCCCCACAAACAGATCCCTCTTAAACCCCTGAGATTGCTTGTAGGAACAAGAAGACAACCGAGAAAAACATTGTTTGCATTTCAGACAGTACTAATCTATGGTCATAACTCAATTTTGAGTATTAAGTACTCAATCTAGTAACACAGTAACTTTGGGACCAGCTGCTGATGTTAGGGAATGTTCTTTTTAGGTAAGAGTTTGTTTGTGAAGAACCCCTAGCACAGATGAAGTATATGCATACACACAAGTTCTATTAGAATCCGGAGTCTAGAGCACAAGAGAGCACTTCTCTTTACTGCACAACAAGATGTAGGAGTCTGAGCTGCTCTTTTGGGGTATTTTTGAAATGCATTCAATTTTTATCTTTAATTGTTGCAGAAACAGACTTATTTGCTAAATGCCTACTAGAAATACACCTTGGTTTAGTTCCCTGAATAGAGGGCAAAAATCAAGAAGTTTACAGAAACTGGCCAAAGCAAGTTTGCAGACATGACCTGAAAGCCAGTGTGGTTGCTTCAGTGGTCAAAGTGCAATTCCATGTTAACTGTTAATAATTCAAGTTTAGTGTATAAGGAAAAAAAAGCTCCACAATATTCACAGCTGCTGGGTTTTGTCCTATGCATTTCAGTTATTTACAGAAAGGTAACAAAATCTACTCTTTCCCTCCATTTGCTTTTATTTATACATGAAGCTGCAAGCACAATCTGGGTTCAAAATGAATTTAGAATCACTGGTGTGGCACGTAGTTCCAATGCACTTTTTTAAAAAATAAATAAATTCATATACTTGAAAATTACTGTAAATTGTGGATGGCATGTACACTTATTTATACCACACTGTACACAAAGCACATGCATAAGTGTAATAGGTTGACTAAATTTCAATCTATAATGAACTTGTAAGTTACAAGTTTTGAGGAGTATTAAGTGGACTTTATAGATAAAGATGAAGTCATAAGTTTCTGATGTTTAAGTGTGCACTGACAAATCCCTCTGATAAATGCAAGCAAGTTTTATACAACTGTAAGTGTACACATTCTCTTGCAATGCAAACACCTTTTTTAAGTTGTCTGTTCTGACAAATAGATTTATCCGTAACTTGAACAACAGTTTTGTTGTCTCTTAACAATACATACACTTTGTAGCTTTAAGAAAACTGCTACCTCCCTAGCACCTTTTACTGTACAAAATTTACACACATAAGAGAACACTCATCTTGACTCTACCTAAAGTGCATGTGAAATCTAGAAGAGAGAAAATAGAGACCTTGGGAGGACCTCTGGACTGTTGCTCTGGAATTACTGTAGTTTCCCTTATAATACAGTCCTTAAGGTTCTACTCAATGGTGTCCACTTCCACATGAGAGAAAAATTAATCAACCTTCCTTGTCCAATATCTACTGTATATGGACAACAGTTTATCTCTTAAGCCAAACACGTAGGGCAGAATCTTCCAAGATACGGCATGGAACACAAAAATGGAAGTGGTATTCAATGTCAACTCTCATCTCATCTGTCTGGTTGACTTTAACACAGGTAAGTGTTTGAGCAGCAGGACTTCTAAAGCTTTGAGAGAGGTTTTAAAAAATTGTCAGTTTATGTTCTAAGAATCAAATATCATTAGCTTAACTACTTATTTTAATATTCTTGTAAAACTTTGGAAATAAAGATGACCGTCACTTCATGATTTTAATTGGTTTTTAACCACAATTGAGAAGGAACTGTTTCTCTTACTGCACTATTTCTACAATTTTACTTACTTACTCAGCTCTATCAAACATTTGCTTCTACAACCTGAATTTGGGCCAAATCTGGGGTGACCAGGTCTTATGAATACTACTTTGTCAAAACACTTGTAGAGTGAGATCTGCTGCTGGCAACCAAGTCACGGGGGAATCCACACAACCATCATCCTAATTGGAAGCTTTAGCAACACTATCACTCCTTTTACATGCAAACCTGGAAGATACTGTTTCTCATTGCACAAATAATGCTAAATTGCCTTAAAAAGTCAAAAGAATTGATTTATACATTTTGGAGTGTATGTTTAATGGGGAAATGTGTTAAGAGAGTATTTTTGTTTAACATCCTTCAGATACTCTCTCCAGTTCACTTGGTAAAGCAGCTTTAGCACAACACATCCTTAAGTCTTACATCCTTCCACTGGAGATTTCCTTTCTTGTCTGCTAGGAGCAGTCTCTGTGTTGTAGGTTGTCAGCTACATGGTTTCGTCTCTGGATCGAGAGAGATTCAATTGTTCTATGTGCCTGTTCCAGTTGGATCTTTAAACCTTCATTGTCTGCCTTGAGAATATTTCTTTCCTAAACAAAAGAAATACAGAATGGTATTATATTTTGAATTTGTTTCAGGACTGTCTGGTTGTATGTTTAAATTGACTGGCAGAAATGTAAGTTGGTGTAGGTCTTATTAGTGGAACCATGAATTATTTCAATGTTTCCATAGTCCTATCCTTTGTGTATACTCTTAAAACTTTACAGCAGCTGGTATCTGACAGTCATGTCTGCAACCTGCATTTATCCACCTTCCACTGCTCCTCTCCTAACAGCAGTAATCTAGGGGAAACAAGAACACAAGAACAAGAACTACTCTACTACTGCAGAAGTGTACAATAATCTAAGATGTGAATTTAAAACATCAGCTGCTGGTGAGGTCAGGTTTTGCTGAGGGAGTAAGGACAAGTGTTAAGTTGTGGGACTCGCACAAATGGAACATTTTAAAGAACCAGTTCTTATATCCACACTTCACACCCTTGTCTTTATTGAATGTACTGTTGACTGAAAGAGACATGGTCTGTAGTGGAAGACTTGCTAATTGTCTTAATCTCTGTCTTAATAAACCATCTTTCATAAAAGATGAGCTCACTTTATCAACAGCAAAGGATACTTTGAAAGTTATATTGATCATTCAAAGATCAGGCTGTGGTTCTGTTGTTGGACTGTTTCCATGATGATCCTTCTCAGAATAGTTATACTATAACTATGAAAATAACTCCGCCTTATCTGGATCCATCCATCAGTCAGTTACATTGCTGATCATGTGATAGTCTCTTTAATTTGTCTAGAAAGGTGGTGTTTCTACAAACCTGAATTTGGGGCAAATCTGAGGTGACAGTCTTACAAATAGCTACTTTGTCAGAACACTTGTATAGTAAGGTGAGCCACAGCTGGGCTGATGCAGGTGAAATCTAGCAAGAGGCAGCATGTCTGTTCACACAACAAAATTTCTTGGTGACTTAAAGTTATTAAAAAAAATAATAATAATTAAAAATTCACTGTCAGTTGAACAAAAGCAGGAAGAAATTCAGGGCTGTGTTACTCAGTTTATGGACTGAAGCCCCGTCCTAAGTGATTACATTCATATTCTTGCCTGTCACTGTTAAGAATAACAGGGATTGGTGTAATCGTAACGAGGGCCTCAAAATTTATTCCCTAAGATCTTATACTAGTACTAAAATTTAAGGTTGAAGCGAAGCATTGCTAAAGTGGCTAAGAATTTGTGATGCCACTTGTGGATTTTTCTGGCAATTAATTACACTGGAGTAAGGTGACACCTTCCCACCCAGCCACTCCCCCCCCACCCTCCAACCACCTTATGGTACTATTGTGTAAAAAAAAAAATAATTGTTTCATCATATATATGTACCTGCTCAAGTTCCTGGTACGACAGTTTACAGCTGTGATGTTCCTCCTTCATCTTCTGGCTGGAGTCCTTGTTTTCCCATTTAACATATGCTTTTTTGCGGCCTAGAATTGGGCTTGGACGGGGGGGTGATGAAGTTGCCTGGAGATAAGGATTTTCTGGCATCCTGTGTTCTTTCTTCTCTGTCTGCCTATGACATACATCACCAGCCAGCATCACAAGATCAGTCTGTGTACCTTTATGAACCACAGCTGGTTTCAGTCTTACTGAGATTTTCTGAGCTGAGGAACCCATGAGTATAATGGTTCGGTCCTTGCTGTCTTCATTGTGTTCCACCACTTCCCCATTAGGAAATGTGAAAGGTCCTTCTTCTTGTCCTGTACAGGACATATGGTAAATTGAGTCAAGATCTTACCCCAGGAAAGGAAAAACAGGAGACACACACAGTAATTAAACATGATTTTCATTATTTTGCCCTGTCTCAGTAACATAAATATGGATCATCAATAGGAGGAAAACTTGTGCCATCAAGCTCAGCTAGAGAAAAACCTCTAGATGGCTAAAAAGTTTTATATAGACCATTGATCTTAAGTGATTAGGTTGGAAGATTAAACCTGGGTGTTAGTTCAGCATTACCACAATGTGCAGCTCATCCACTTAAAAAAGACAAATAATGACTTCTTTTATTTTACACTGTTTTTGTATAGGTCATCCTAAAATACTTCCAGTTTTGCAGTTAAAAACTGAGGAGGGTGGAGAACTCCCACAATGTTAGAAAAATGGGCAAAAGATGTGATTAAAGGGTTTTAAAAAGACCTGTTTCAGGTAAAGTAATTTCTGTTGTTGGAAAGAAACCAAAATTAGACTGCATGTTCAAACACATGAGGGGAAAGAATGAAGTCAGTCCAATAGTTGATGCAGGCTCTGGAGAATTAAATGAGGATATGGATGAACAGATGAGGTTTACACCTTCAACCTAGACTTGAATTATCATTCTTCAACATGACATAGCATTGAAAGGTACTACCTTCTGGCATACTGGGTGATGATGGGGCAACATGCTACAGTTCAATCTGTGTTAAGCAGGATATCCATGAGGTGGTTATTATGCGGTGTCGCAGCCATTGCAGGTGCAATCATAGAGATGCACATGGTCATTTAGGAGAAATTGGCTGCACTGCTCCACATAAGTGCTAATAGGAAGCCTAAGATGGAATCCAGCAATATGAGTCCTAAATACAATGCAGAAGATAGATTATTTGTGCACCACACATTGTGTGGTGTGACAAGAAATCTCCCAGAAAGCTTGTCCTACGTATACACACTAGAGCTAGAATAGTGTTACTTGGTAGATGCTCACCTACACCTGGTTCTAGGGTATATGTTGATAAAACACTGCAGTTAACTAACAAAACCTAAAACGATGCTGTATGACGTGGCTTTCAAAGAAAAAGGAGCAAAGGAAAGATTATCTAGAAATTTTGATCTTTCCAGTGTGATCTTGTCTCACCATGGAATTGCTCTTTGATTCCTACTGGGCAGAGGCTTGAAGCAAGAGCAGATGTTGGGCTGCTGTCTGCAACTGAAGTTTTGGGCCTTCTCTTGCACTCTATCACAACCAGGTCTTTGCATTGCTTGTGACAGTTCATCCCACAGTCTGTAAACAAAACAAAGTTTACATGATTCAGTGGCTCTGTTGTGGCATCTAAGATCAGCTCTCACACTGTGTTGCCTCCCCAGGAAACAAAAGTTTCTTTGGTCTTCTCTATATGCATTACCTGCAACAACATACATCTAGTAAACAGAACAATGACATCCCTTTGCTACATGCATCTAAAACTCCCTTTCATTGTGAAAATACAAAATAACATTCAGTTAGAACCGCGTTCTAACTGTAGGGGTTGCAGAGAAAGCAGATAGCTGTATGAGGAAGAGAACTCCCAAAATACATGTTGTGAATGTGCTGCACGGTTTTCAGAGTGGTGGTGTTCGTGCCAATTGAAATAGAAGGATCTGTTCCCAAACCCTCTGAATCTGGTGATGTTTTGCAAAGGGTTAAAGCTATCAGTTGTGAGTTCCTTCATCTTTGCATTTCTTCTGGACCATGTATCTGTCATACTATTCTTGAATCAGGCTTCTCCTCCCCAAGAGGTAAGATTAAATAGGTCCATAGCAATGGATCTCAGGATGATCAAGATTTTTTGTCATTTGCTATCAATTATAGATTAAAATTAATGAAGTGTAAAGTACCTTACCTTTGCATCTGTACCCTTGTTTAATGACTCCCCATAGCTGAAATTCAAACAAAAAGAAAGACTATGTATTAAATATCTTTCTCTGCACATTTGTTATCTCCAGATATAAAAATCCACTAAAAGCTCCACTCATTTCTAAAATCTGAGCACCTGCAGATTAGCTTGATTTTTCTACCCTTTTAATGGTAAGGTCCAAATAATAACTATTTACCCCTTTAGTATAAGATAAACAGAATATATTATGTTCGTTCCTCAGTCACAAACACAATACCTTGAGCTAGTCTCTAATTAATACATCAGCTGTGATCTACACAGCCCCCAGAGAACTTGTGGAGCTAGAGTAGATGGAGAATTCTCTCTCAGCACCCTTGTTTGATATCAGATAAACTGGGGATTGGTAGGACAGTCAGTTTTACTACATCTTTCTGTGGCATTGGCACATCAAGTCTGTACCAGGACATGAAGTGGAAGGCTCTGGATTTGGAAATCTTATCTGAGGCTGCATTTGGTGACACAACCAACCACCACAAGGTAGCAGCCATGTTTAAACAGGCAACAGTAGTCCAAACAGGGGTGTAGAGGGTACCTTAAGTAGTTACACAGGCAGAAGCCTAGTATTGTACATAGTTTCACTGGTATAGATCCATTTCGGTATATGGCTCTTGGTGATTATGAGATTAAAAAAGGCACTATTCCAAACAATGGTAACATAATTTACTAAAAAGTAATCTTACAAATCCAGCACAGTTGTCGCAGAAAGTCGGCCTTAAGTAAGTAGTCTCCTGGAAGTTGTGAGCAAAGCCTAGTCCTAATTTGGAATAGATTGAGCTTGCCCTCATAAAGTAAGCAGTTATTTCATCTCTGCTAATCAGACCTTCCCTGAAAATAAACAATACAAGTTGTTTGTGAGACACACATTTTCTTAAAAGCATAAAGGAGAATTAAACATATTTTTCTTCACAATTTTTAGTTGCAATGGTTTCATGAGCCAAAAACTACAGTGATCTCAGTAACCTTGACAATGGCTCCCAATATTTACAGAAGCTTATTTGCACATTTAAAATGCAGCCCATAACAATGAATGAATACCTGCATATGTGATGCAACCTTAAAACTACTTCATAAAAAAACCTCTAAATAATCATGACTGCATTTTTCCATGCTTTAATATGTTAAGCCAATTTTCTGGTTTTGAGGGACAGGTTAATCTTAGGAAAGTTCTTTAGTACTATATACTGAATATAATTTAAAAAAATATATTTCTCCTTCTATTATCTTTTCTTCCTCCTACATTAGCCTGGTTACCACTGCTGTAAGCTCATGAGGATGTCATTCACAAGAGATTTAAAAGATTCTTTTATCATCTACGTTTTCACTTGTTTGTGAGTGAAGAGGATAATTTTACCACCTTCATGATAGAAATAAAATGTAAGTATAAAAACATCTCCCAAAATAAATGCTACAAAGATGCTAAGTAGAACTAGGTACTCACCAGTCCTTAGCCATTACACAAAATGAGAATGGAAAACTGGCAGCTATCTTTTCAAATTCTTCCTGGGAAATGTATCCATCCTGATCATGGTCGTAATTTTTGAAGACAGACTGGAAGATAATAGTAGAATAGTTTGTAACAAGGAGAGGCTGAATTACCACTTTAGAAAGTCTCCACAGTATTTATAGATTTCCTCTCCCACATCCTCTCCCTATCTATTAAACAATGTAACAATCTAACTGCTTTTTTTCGCTTGAGACTAAAGCAGCATTATGATTTCTTGATTTGTAGCAAAATGTAGATAAATTAACATAGGCTGGACTAAATGCTTCATTACACAATGTTCTTTTACAACAACAGTTCTTTTTTAGTTTTGCTTTAAGATCATTATGTCCAGGCCTAGACATACAACTTGTATTGCTGATCTTTGTAGCCAGATCAGTTTAACTGCCTAGCTTATTTCATCAGGTTAATGTTACATGACAAATAGTTGGCCTGGTCACATAGACACCTATTTCCACCTGTGGAATGACATCACTGTTTGTCTCTGTCCCTAAGGCAAGAAGCACACCTAAGCCAAATTTAGAAATATATTACAAAACAGTGGGTATCAAAGGACACCTACTAAACATTTTAAGTGTTTAGTAGGAAAAGAGATTAAGAAGGGCTGCAAAAATGAACTCTTTACCTCTCCATCAGTTTTGGAATCTATAACCTGAGCTTACTTGATGGTTTCCAGTAAAGTGGGTGACGCAAAAGAGAGATAAAGCAATGGCTGCTAGTAACAAAGCCACTGAGAGGACAACTTTCAGACTCCACCAGTAACATGAATTTGGAGACCCTGGTAGAAATGGTCTCCCTGGCTTCTAGGAAGAGTGACTCTGGAAGTATGCAAACCAGCATTCACACTCCCTGCTGGCTCCTCAGCCATTTAGGGACTTTCCACCCCTGCCTTACAGGCTGCTGCTGCTATTTACAGCTAGGCAGATTATCTATTTGTGAGGACAGAGGTGCTTACAAACTCAGTACAGCTTTGAATGCATCCAATATTTTTTCCCTTCCTCATATCTTCTCAGATCTAGAGATTACGGCTATGACTGATATATAAAAAAAAGAAATCAGGCAAAGATGCCAGGAGGCCTATGTGGTTGAACAAGGAACTCCTGGCCAAAATCAAACACAAAAGGGGAAAAGGGGAATCCACAAAGGGTGGAAGAAAGGACAGATAACCCAGGATGACTACAGGGAGATTGTTCATGAAACCAGAAACCAGGTTAGAAAAGCTAAAGCCCTGATGGAGTCAAACCTGTCCAGAGACATTAAAAATAACAGGGCTGGAGCACCTCTGCTAGGAGGATAGGCTGAGGCAGCTGGGATTGTTCAGCATGGAGAAGACTCCTAGGGGGACCTTATAACTGCCTTCCAATACCCGAATGGATCCTACAGGAAGGCTGGAGAGGGACTCTTCACAAGAGTGTCCAGCGATAGGATGAGGGTAAATGGTTTTAAACTGAAGGAACATAGGTTTAGATCTTAGGAAAAAGTTCTTCAGTGCAAGGGTGGTGAGACTGTGGAATAGATTGCCCAGAGGGGTTGTGGATGCTGCCTCCCTGGAGGTGTTCAAGGCCAGATTGGATGAGGCCTTGAGCAACCTAGTCTAGTTGAGAGGCATCCCTGCCCATGATGGGGAGGTTGGATTAGATGACTTCTAAGGTCTCTTCCAGCCTAAGCCATTCTATGACAATGTAAATGGGCCAACCATACTTACATCTACCATCCTCTGAACATGTTTGCTGATGGTTTTTGGATCAGGTTTTGGAGCTACTCCTGAGGCCCAGTCTGCAACTACTGGTGGTCTGGAAGGTGTCAACGGCTAGAACAAAGTGAATGGAACTCCATTAGTACCACATGGAAAGCTTTTCAGTATTACTCTTATTTCATTTTTGACAGTGGACTATGTGATACAGGAGTGCAGAAATGGCCTGTTGGGCCCAACATCATACTTTTGATGATTATGTGGTAATTCAGAGTAAGTTCATCCCTGAATTGTCCAAAACATGGTTTGTTCCTTGAGCTGTCACAGTTCACCAACAGCCCTGTAAATTCAACATTATTTATAAAACAGAAACAAAACTGCAATATAACACTCATGGTGTTCATAACTGAACCACATAAGAATTCTTCATTTAAAAGAATCAGTATCAATCACCAAGATAGAGCCCAGTGTCATGCCTCAACAACAGTAACTTCAATTATATTTGTGTTCATATTATAAAACCTTCCATACAGCTTAGGCTTCATCATCAACCAAACAATTTATGCTTGAATAGATTTTTGCTCAGTCTATAACGCTAAAAATATTTCAATTTAGCATAAAATAATAAAAAAGTGAGGGATAAAATTTGCATTACTCATTTGAAAAAAAATTATTATGAATTTCTAAAGGCTCTTACAGCAGCTCGGTGGCTTCGTGGCTCTCGTGCATATGAAAGTTCATAGATTTCATCTTCTGTGTAGTAAAGATCAAGGGACAGCTGAAAACAAACCCAACATTAATTTAATCACAAAACACGCACTATTACTTGATGAACTTGTTCCTGGCATGCATTAGTATTTTTGGGTGGATCAATTTTTAATTTAGGTTACACCTATTAAAAATGTACTTGAGCTTCACAGGTGTTCACAGCATTTTGAAACGGATACATTTCTAAATTCCAGTTAATTGCCATTATCTGGAAATTTGTAACGTTAGAGAGCTACAGTCATTAGCACAGCAACTGACCACAGGCATAATAAGCAGTCAGTTAATATGAAACTCGAAAAAGACTGTTACTCCCATAACATCCAAGTGGTCTGTCCTACAACTAAGCACAAAAGTTCTGTTCCAGTGAAACTGTCCATCAACTCAAATTCCCAGGAAACTCTTGCTTAAGCAAGTCATACTTATCTAATCCAGCTATGATCATGTTGATCATGAAGAAATATAAGATAAGGATAAAAGATGGACTTGCATATATTTAGTGAGAACCTTTAGCTGTCAACAGCAGTTATGTAAAGTGAGTAAATAAAGGACAAAACCCAAACGTCCAAATGTTATAATATTTCTATGAATTATTAACTTATGTATATAATTACTAATACCTCTTCAAACTGATTTGTGTCTGCTAATGGGAGAGCATATGACTAAAGGAAACAGAAGAAGGAGATAGACTGTTCGATTAATCAGGGAACCAACAGGGAACTTGTGTTCCCTGCAATATTAGCAGATTAGAAGCTCCTGCTTTGAAGCCAGAAATGCAATATTTCTTTGAATTTATGTCCTGTCATATATAGTTGCATGATATTGTGGCCAAAATTCTACATATTTGTAGCAGCTGTTTTTAAAAAAGTTTATGGGAAAAATAAATAAATAAACTAAAAAGGCTGGGGGTGGGGGGCACTTACTATGATTTGAGACAAAACATTTAAAACATTCAGCGGGAAGAGGTTCACCACTTTACATCACTCTGTTTCAGGTCCTGGGCATATGTGCTTCATTTCACACATGAGTGCTCCCAGAGAAACCAAATAACCTCAAGCACATAAGCATTTTTATCTATTGGCTCTTTGCTGAAACAGGGCTTGTAGCCAGAAAGTGGAAGCAGCCTATCCGCTTTTCACAGCTGAGGTACTTGGTGTTAAGGACAAACACAACTGAGAAACAAGAAAGGTAGAGTTACTATTTTAATAAAAGGTAGTATTCTAACTTACTAGGAGAAGCTAAAATGATTGTTGTGACCTACCTCCTAGGTAGCATCAATTTTGTTAGTAATATGGCACCAACTAGGTATGACTGGAAGAGTAATACAACTCTATTTCACTAACATTTATGTCAGCTTTTTTAGTACCAGAAGAAACTTGGCTAGAAATGTGGTATGTTTAATCCTACACATCTTGAGGGACTGAACTACTTCTATGTGAAAATTTGTGTGTTCAACTCAAGGAAGATTCGTATGCAATCTTCTGCCTCCAAGGTGCATCTAAGGAAGATTTCTACCTTTCTCCCTATTCAGGCTTAACCAGCAGAGGATTCAGAGCACTTCCTTAGTGAAAGTACAGAGAATACTATATACTACTATAGCAAAGCAGCAGTAAACATTTCCTTCCCTTATAGAAATAATTGGAAGCATACTGCTGAACTGGCAGCTCTACCCTACCCTTGCTGACAGGTAAATCAATATCCCTGACTTTTTCTCTCCTTCTATTATTATAGTTTCCATAAGGAAAAAAATAATTCACAATACTATGCATTTATAATTAATGGTGTCCTCTACTTAGTGGTTTGAGAGGGATATGAAATGAGTTTTTAAATGGAGGTATTTATCTCATCTAACAGACTCACTGTAAGCAAATGAACAAGGTCCATATTGGCCTCCAGCGGAAGTGGCATTTCCTGGAGTTGTATCAGCTCATTTATGTGGTTATACAGAGAGTATAGTTTGTATATGTTAATTTTTTTGTCCTCTAAGTAGTCTGGCATGCCCTCATGAAGTGATATCAAGTCCTTCAGGTGGACCCCAAGGATTGGGATCTTAAAGTTACTGCACTCATTATAGGCACGTCGGTAACTATCGTAATTTCTGTAAGATGAAAGCAGTTCTGTCATTTCATTAAACACCTAAAAATAAAAAGAAAACAGAAAGTCAAAATTGATTACTGTTTTTGTTTTGGTCATACAGGACAAGAAATTCCCATATTACTGTTAAAAGGTTTACTCACAATGACTCTTGAAATGGATTTTACGACTTTAGGCTTCAAATGACATCTAGATATTCACCTCACCTAATTTAACTATCTAAAATATGTAATTATAGATAGTTAATGTATAGTCTAATCTATAATGCTGGTCTTCCTACATTTCCTGTTTAGTCAAAGAAAAGCAATAGAATCCTATCAAGGGATCCTATCAAGGGGATGTGCATGCAGTTAATGCACAAGCTCTCTGACCTTCATAAAAGCAACCAACGTCACCTTAAAATGAGGAATGCACTTCTCTTGGCTTCTAGGTCACCAGCTGGAAAGTCCTGCCAGAGAAACCCTATGCTGTGCTATGGTCCCATCACAGTATGACTAGAACTCCTACTACAGCTCAAGGTGGCACATCTGTGTTTGGTTTGGTTTTGGTTTTTTTTTCCCTATGGAAATGAAGAAATTATATACTGGACTTGTAAAGGCCAAATGAATCTTAAGTCTAGCAGCATAAGTATTTCCCTTGTTTAAAATTATACAGGTACACAGCTAACTCTTAAGGTTGTAAAATCAATGGACCAAAGTTTTCTTGTGGAAGCTCCTGTCTAATCCCTTGATTTTTAATCTTCACAAACAGTTCCTTATAGTTAAAGTGCGTTCTCAAGTCACTAATTACCAGATTTTTACTGCTTTCTATTAGGGCTTGTATACAATTTTTTAATGCAAAATTATTCAAATGATGGGCACACATACAGGCCCTTCCCCATAACAGCAAAAGCTGTGTAACAACATGCTTCTAAAGCTTTCTAATTGGCTTTATAGATCCTGAGAGCTGCAGACATTTTCAGTGGGAGGTATATTTCTGGTCTATTCTCCAGGTATGTACTGTTCATTCAATATGATCATACTATGATCAAAGCAGGTTCATTAGATACCAATACAAAATCTTTCAGGCCCCAAACAAGGTAAAATAATAAAGCATATTAATCTCTTAATAAAAAGTCTCTTATGAATTCATTTCAATGCTAAAAAAATATGCTTTTCTTCACAGTTTTAGTAGTCAGAATCTCAGCAAAAAAAATATATCACAAGAATTTAACTGGAAATTACAACGGATTCCTAATGTTCCACTGTATGACAATGTGTGTGTATTAGGGCTAAGTTTGTTCAAGTCTCAACTAGGTAAAAATCTGTCATAGGGAAAGCTCAGATGAACAAAACCAGTGTTTTCAGTTTTAAACTCAAAGTGCAGAGCTCTGTGCTAGCACTTCATAGATTCAGGATTGTCAGTGTTGCTATGGATGACAATAGTTTTGTTCTCAAACGTTCTAAGTTCCAATGCTCTACTTTTGTATTTGAATGCTATTCAACTGTGATACTGCATATAAATGAAAATGCAGCTTGTTACATCTGAGCATTAAAACAGAAACTTCAGAGAAGCTACACAAATCTTGAAGAAAGGTGGTGTTGGAAGTGTAGGAGAAACTGGTGTTATAGAGATGAAATGAGAAAGAAAAACCCTCCAAAACCAAAGGAAGTCTTCCTCTTTCTTTTTTTCTCTTTTTCTCTCCATCTTATCCAATGAAGTAATGTTGGTTTTTGTGTGTGCAATGACAAAAAAAGTTAAAAGTTATCTTAGATGTAAAATCTAGAGGAGCAATACCCACCTTAATTACATCATGAGGAACACAAGAACTTGTTTCCTTGAGTCTGGAAATGGAACTGTGACAGAGACCTCCTATCACTGCCATTAATGTATTGAAATTCTGCAGCTGGTGGAGCTTCTGTGTTGACAAAAAAAAAAAAATAAAATCAGTATTTATTATTTAAAGGTTCAAGTTGTTCCACATGCACATCCAAATTCTACATTTCCTCAACTGTCTTCCTCTAATGTCTTAAAAGTTTTGTGCCATTATCCATTTGACTTCATTGATTTTGTTAATAAGCTGTGATTTTACTGCATGTAACGTATTTATTCTACTGGTATTAAATCAGATATTAATTCTGCACATACAATAAGTCTTCAAAGTACTTCCTCAGTACTTCTTCCTCTTTCTACGGTCTACCACAACTAGGAAACACTGCCTATCATATTGGTTATAACTGCAGTTGAATTAGTATGCAAAGAATACCAGTAGGACCATAGCTCTGCTTCTATCCAGTAAAGCATATCTGGTAGAAATGCTTCTAGTAACAGCCAAAGGCATGATAGTGCTTCATGCTTTGGAAAGGTACACAGTCACAGCTTGAAATCCCACCAGCTAATTCAGAAGCTAGTCTAGTTTTATAGTGAAAACAATTTCTTCAGAATGGGTATGAGAAAGTCATGGTGCCATGACACTGAATGATATCTGAATACTTGGTATGAAACCACAGGATACACATATGAACCAGGAAACCAGTGCCAACACTCCCAGATGACCAATACTACTGTCATAGCATGGGAAGAGCAGCTAAAGGGCTGTATCACAGAAAGGCAAAATAAACATCACACATGTCAAAATTTAACTGACCTGTGCAACATGAATGAACTTGATGAACACTTCAGCCCGAAGCTGTGGGGTTGGTCTGCTGAGAACCATTAGTTGCACCCACTGAGAGATACCATTGCAAAGAGCAATTGATCTTTCCATTGTTGGATTCTCCTTCACACAACTATTCACAATGTAGTTCTGATAATCTGCAAACTTAAAAAAACCAAAATCAAGTGTAAATGAAAACTCACCTACAGTTCCATACACCTCATGATCTGTCTGCAGATCTGTTTTTCAAATGAAATATACAAGCTATTTTACACCTTAAATATCCATAAGACTGAAATCTCTCTGTTTCTTGCTCTCCCTCTCTCACTTCCTCTCCACTTTTCAACTTCTTTCCTTTCATTTAATAAAAACTATTAATGCTTCAAAAAGCAGATATGACAGCAGACATCTCTGGATTTGTCCTCATTAAATTAAAAATGGAAGAAACATTAACAGTAATAAGCAGAGCAGAGTAGTCTCTGAGATTACATAGTAGTTACTTGCAATTATTGTTTGAATATTGAACCCCAGCCAGATTTGGCTGGATCTTAAAATTTTAGCAGATACTTTATACCAATAGGTATTTTTTCAGTACTGACTACATAATTATGGACTTCATAGCAGTTTCAGTATAATTATGAATCAGTTTGATTAGTTTATATTTTTTTCTCAGCAGGACTCTCCTTCAGAAAAAGATGGTTTTTAAAATGATGAACAAATTTA
>JANIJG010023955.1:15913-32051 GCA_024611175.1 Megaceryle torquata | reverse complement strand
TTGGTGCAAGAATTTATTAACAAGATCAGCTGTAACAAGGCTGCTAGTGGCAGATAACGGTAAGGAAGTCCAGGTACTTAAATAACGCAAGAGTCTGGTACTGCAATGACTAAATTAAAAGCCTCAACAGGAAAGCAGAAAACAAATTCTTACAGAGGAGTGTAGTCTCCATGTACTTTATAAATTAAAGGGGTTTCCAAGCACCAGCATATCTGCAACCATTACTCTGTGAACACCACTTCCTGCATCTTGATTTGCTGCAGGATACATGGTGACTGGTGGAAGGTTTTGCTGTGTGCTGTCTATGTTCAGGGGCTCAAGTATTCCTTTCTGACTTTCAAATGACCAAACCTATCAGTAGTTATTCCAGGGACTGGTAACACAGCTGGTCATTTGCAGCCTCTCTCCCAGTAAATGCTGCCATGTTAGAATAACAAAAGGATTCTGTGGCTTAGCAAATTATAAACACATTCTGCAAAGAGTTAATGAATTTAACTCTTTATTATTTATTAATTACACAGTATTTTCTGATCTCAGGACCTGGTAAACTCAATTAATACCAAAACATATGCAGGGAGCCTGCACATAAAATGTAAATAAGTAACTGCTGGGACTCTATGACACATCTGACACTCTGACTATAGTCATAGTTGTAGTGCTCATTAATCATTAATTACTTTGCACAGAGCTTGAAAATGTTAAGAGTTATATAAGCTTTGAACATTATTACAGCCTACAGGCAGCAATCTGTGCATGACTTTGGTTCTATAGCTTTTTGAATTTAACATGAAACATGAAAAGCCACGTACTGTCAGCTCAAAATAAAGAACATTAATACATGACTGTGAAACCTTCCACAATCTACTGAGAGCCCTTTTTCTTGCAAGACTTCATCTTCAAATTATAGTGTTAAAACTATATATATATAAATTAAATAATAAAAACAAAGAAAAAACCCTAAAAACCCCACTATCCTCTCACTGTTATCATCACACTGACTTTGCAACCATCTTAGATTTTGGTCTCTAAAGGTCACTTTTTTTTTTTCTCCTGTGTGAGCTGTATCACGTTTGAATAGAAGTAATGCTGTAGCATACAAGGATGTAAGTGAAGCCAAGATGCACAGGGAAGTTAGCACCAAGTTAGTATCTTATCAGCTACCAACATAGCCAAGAAAACAAATTCAACGAAAGAAAATATAAATGAGAAGAATCCTTAAAAATCCTGTCTACTCGAAAGCCTGTTTAATAAAACATTTTTAAACCTCCCTTACATTAAAAAAATACATTTTCTCAAATGCTTTCTTATTCCTAGTCTTTATTTTGTTGCGCACAATCAAAAATGGCAAGCAGAGTCCAGTGGACATCTTCTATCCAGACAGTCCATTAGTCACTGCACAAGAATGCTGCACTCCTACAGCCACAAGAGGTTATCATTCTAGGAGAGTATTCCAAATTTTGTTCATCCCATTTCAGTCTGATTAATGATTTGACAAAGGAGGCTGCTTGTTCTTGTGCCCAGTGACACCACTTGTTCTAACAGAGATTATTTGGAAGAAGATCAAATGGTTTACTCCTCTTCCAATGGACCTTGCCCTGACTCTCTTCCACAGTTGCTTAAAAGCTTCACTCTCCCTTATGACTGCAGCAAAAGGGTGTGTATCCAGAATAGGTACCACTAGTCACCTTCAACACTAGTAAAACGAAAAGAGCCTAGGCACAGTTTCAGCTTGTCCAACAGCTTGCACTGCGGGGTTAATTTTGTAATACTACCCTTCTCCCATCTTTTCTACACCCTTCCCACCCTTGTTTTAAATAAATAAATAAATAGATACATAATCACTTACTGATATTCTTCTGAAAGACTTAAATTCAAGATAGGTAAGATGGTCTGACAGCTCCTCTGGCTCAAGGTGATCGAAAAGAAGCGAGACTTTCCGTTTCTTACTGGTGTTCGTCTTTACACGCTGTGTCAGCTTTCTAGACCAATCCCTAGAATTTCTTTTAAACAAATTTTGAAAAAGAATTACCCTCTTTCATAACCAGATATAAAGTGCATCCCAATTTCTGCTCTGCTTTTGGCTCTGCATTTCCACATATTAATTGACACTATTATACAGTTCCACTGAACTATCTTACTCTAATACAACGAGGCAGGCTCTCTTCCCAAGAAGGAACTATGTGGTGTAGAGTTGTAGGATTTCTTTGTAACACAACAGGTAATTTCATAACTAAAATCACATAAAATAGTACCAGGAGTTTGACAATGTAATAAACTACATCTTCTCACCTTTGATATTAAAAATATAGACACTTTTTTTTTTTTACCTCATCTGTTACCCAAGCAAAATGTATTGTCCTTTCTCACTGACTTAAAGTGATCTTTCAAAATCATTAGGACTTTACAGATAGAATTTTTAAGTTCCCTGGACAGAGTAAAATTTATATAGCACAGAGAATCAGCACAAAGTCTACACAGCAACTCAACCTAAGCCACTCTTGAAAGGCATTCTGTTCCTTTATGTAATATATATTTCATCCATAATGATGTATAAACTCTTCTAAGGATAGATAACATATTAAATTTAACTAACTACAGGACTATTATCCTGCTATCCTGGAGAGATATTATATTTGAATAAAGGAAATTCAGAGAAAAAGTTTGTTTTGCAAGTATATTGAGACGTTGGCACTCACATTTGAGTTGTGTCAATTAGGCGGCAATGTAACTCCTCACCGTTAGCTTTAACCAGTTCTTGAAATTCCTCCATAGTTGTGCATAGTTTAGAGTCCATTTTGAACATAACCCAGAACTCTGTAATCCAATACCTATTGCACATTGAAAGTACAGAAAGACAAAAATAAAGGGTTTGCTCTAAGATCAGTAAGGCTGAAATTTAGACAGTTGCTCCTGTTTATGAGTTATCTTTCTTCTTGATCAACTTCGGGAGATTAATCTTGCTTTCAGATGCTTTTGCTAGGCTACCTTGGTTTTATCAAAACTCAAAATTTCAAGACTAAAAATGATTTAGAAACTGTCTGGCTTAAGTGCTGTATAGAATTATATTACATATATGTTTGCAATGAAGTCAATATTAAAATTTCTAGTTTCACATATTATGTCTAGGTAATATGCATGTTGATTTTTTTTTCATTTTGAACATCTAGATCATTTTATATATTCCTATAAAACTTTAATTTATTTCATCTGGGCATAAAAAAAAATGCACTATGCTAGTCAGAATCTCATGTATTAATTGAAAAAAATTAGTAATTAAATATATTTAGCAGTTTCGAGTGATTCATTCTCACATGTGCAACATATTTTCACAGAACTACTATCAGAGTTGCCTCTTTTTTCTCTCTTCTGTTTTCTTCAAGATAGCATAGTTTACTATTTTTAATTTAAAAAATAAATTGTGATCCAGGATCATTCAAGTGACTAAGTAGAATTACTAAGGAGGATAACCTACTGAAAACAACAGAGGTTTGCATAATATAAAAAGAGTTGCGATATCCCACTTCAATTTTTTTTCTTTTTAAACAGACTTGATTTAGACATAATGCAACCACTTCCTGAGCACTGTCAATTTTTGCTGATGTTTAAGATACAGATTCATACAAACTCAGTTCAAAACTGTGACCCAGCAAGACAGGCACTGACTCCAATGGATCTTCATAAATCCAGTTCGTCCTTTCTGTGCAAAGCTGCTAAAGTGAACCCTGAAAACCTGAAGCAGTGTAGATGTGTCTCTATTTAACATCAGCTTAACATATGCAAAAGCATTCTCATGTATGTATGGCACATGGATAGCTTCAGACTGATAGTTACCAAGTGAAAATAATCCTACCTCACAAAATAGCATATCTTTACACACAGCATAGAAGACTTATTTTCTAGAGCATTAAGATAGGTAGAAAACTGTTAAGGAAAACCACATTCATTCACATATGATATGAAATGTAACATGCCTGATACTTCCCTACTTGTAAGCAATAGGAATCATTCTACTGATGGCATATAATATCAGATTAAGGTTTTACACAAGCATATACAAAGTATATCCCAAGATTGTTAGTAAAAGTTTATTGTAAATATGACTACTACAAGCAGTACTGATGTGGCCATCCAAGTACTAAGTAAAGTAGTGAAATGATTCTGCTTTCTCAATGTGTTTCTTTGCAACATGCCTCACAATTTCTAATAAAACTCATGCACTTGCACATCTCACTAAAATTTGAAATGGTGATACCAAATTTATCATTTAAATTTATTATTTTTATAAAGAAATACTTTTCTGTTGTGATTCACTAGAGCTTTTTTTAAAAAAATATGCTATTTTCTTTTAAACATAAGTTTTATATACAACGGTGGAGAAAAATGTGAAATGCCTCTCCTTATAACCTCACCTTTTAACTATGCAACAGTTTTGATTTGACTTGCTGTGATAACTGGAGAGAAACACCTATATTTTTGGTCTATTATCTCTATAATATGTTTTGATATTGTAGCCAATGTCTTCTGAAGACATGGAAAATCCATTTGGAAGCTGTATTATGAATATCTTGATTCTTCCGCTGCAGAGTGCACATGTATATTCAATACTAAAAAACAGAATTTAATGAAAATACGTTGTGGATGCTCCCACAATCTGATTAACTGCAGCCTAAATCTACTGCAACTAAGGGCACATGCCATCCACAATTTAAGCACCTGTATTAAGTGCTTAAATTAGGCTGACTATAGAACTAGTGAAGCCTGAGTAATTTCCCAAATATTTTGAAGAGCCCCAAACTGAATGTCTAAAGTTAGATGGCTTACAAATCACCCACAACCATCTAAAATCACTCATGCAATTTAGGGGATGGCAAACGGTGAAACTGGGACATTTGCAAGGTTTTTCAAAGTACAACAGCCCAAGCTATCTGAACCATTCAAAACTGTCTTTACCTTTCAATGTCTTTACTAGGAGCTAGCTACACACTGAGTCAAAACCCAAGCTTGCAAAATGTCCAAGTCTGATAAAAGTTTGAACCACTTCTCTCTCTATAGAAAATAATGTTACTTTTCAGAAACATGCAAGCAATTACTCTTCCATTTTCAAAGAGCACATAAGCCTAAATTAAATTTAATGTTAAACCACAGGTGTAGCTTAGCACACTTGATCTAACATTTGTGGTTAGAGAAGCAGTAGTACAGTCAGAATCCAACACTACAGTAAAGCTCTGCTGTAAATGATGCTGCTTTTAAAAGCCAGACAGTTTGCAGGAAGGAAGGCTTATCCAAATTAAATTCCACCAAAATTGTCTGGAGATTCTTAGCATGTCAGGTCTACTTCCTCTACTGTGCTCATCTAATGAGGAATCAACATTGTGTAAAGCTATGAATTATTATATTCTACAATATATGTGGTAATATATTCCACAATTTAAAATTCATAAGAAAGGCCAATATGATCTAGTAGCTTCATTGTCAAAAATATAACGAGCCAGAAACACACATGTATGAGTCCAGTCAGTCACCACAAAATAGGAACAAGTAGGAAGGAAAAGCTTATGATTTATTTCAGCACATTGTAGTTTTAAGTATGAGTGAGAAATAATACTTGTTGAAAAATTTAATCTCCAGATGATACAATCAGAATATTTTCAAAAATTACACTTTTGTTCTTTGCTCTTCTGCTTGTGTGGAGAACAAAGAGAGAAAGGCATCTGATACTTAGACCCAGGTTCACAGTACTTAACTTAGATGCCTACATTAATCTAACACCTGCTAGATACTCCCTTCATGGCCAATGGAGGATGATTTATCCTACTTAAAATCTAAATTGGAGTTTCATCTTTTTCTCTGTGAATAATAAGCTAAACCAGACAGACAAAAACCCCCAACCCTAAACCAAATAAAGCCACACTATATAACAGCAAAACCACCACCACCACCAGATCAAAAAAACCCAACAAAACAGTAAAGAACAAGTATGTTGTTTAACTAGTGGAACAGTAACACACCTATACATTAAATATCCTCTACTTACCCATTTCAAAGTTGTCAAGTTATCTAATGTTACCTTATCAACAGATGAATATTACAAAGGATATAGATCGATGAGTTTCTGGAGCATGTCTGCAGAGGAGATGATAAACTGATGCATGGCCAGAATTATCTTTAGCAGCTGGTTATTTTGATATGCATTTCCTTCTAAATCTAAAAACAAAAGAAAATAAACAAACAAAGGAAAAAAAAAAGAGTATTCAAATTTAAATCTTGGTATACCTTGGTCAACAACTTGCAAGAGGCCTTTTCAGAATACTAATTCTAAGCAGGCATCTTCACCTATGCTATTTCGAAGATAGCAGTAACTTAACTTAGAAGTGCATCATTTTCCCAATGAGAGCTATATAACAACCAACTCACTATCAAGGTTTGGAAGATGCTTACCTATAAGAAATTTTTTTAAATAATTGTGAAATAAAAAGGCAAGAAAAAAAGCAGCTGTGTCTCAAAAGCACTCCAAATATCCAGTTGATTATAGCTAATGAGCTCAGACCAGCAATGGATTTAAAGGCTTAGCGTTAGGCAGATGAGTATAAACTTTGAAACAAAGAACTGCAGAGCCAGAGAATTCAGTTACGGATCCGTACCAGTCAAGTCAGTCAGGGACACAACTGAACTTATCAAACAGAATGGTCATATTCTTAAATGTTTGTGAGGCTTTCTGTACAGCTGACACACATAACACTGAAGTACACTCACAGGTTAACATCTTTACCTAGATGCGCATGGGAAAAGATGCAACATATGCAGAAGCCCAGAGGTTAACCTATACATAAGTGGTGGACTAAACGTCCTAACATATTTCCTTGAACTATGTGTTAGAATGATTTCACTTGAAGAAGATTTTTTAGACATCTATCTTCTGAGTCTTTTGGGGTTTTATTTCCATATTCAGAAAAGATCAAAGACACCAAATGTAGCAGAATGTTTAAAAAAGTTTCCATTTCTCTAACAAGCACAGTAGTGGAAGTATCTGTAAATATTAACAGAAAATGTTTTTCTACAGCCTGCGTGAGAGGTAGGTTAAACTGGTATTAGACACTTTGCACAAGAGAAAATTTAGATTTTTGACTAAATACATTGTACTCTATGAGGATAAATGTAGTTATCACTTAAAATAGCAATAACAAGAACAATAAACAGAAGCAATGTACAATAAAATAAAATGGAAGAGGTAGGTGAAAGAGCAAATTTGCAGCATGTGAAATGGCATGTACTACTAGAGGGGGAAAAACCCCACGTTTTTATGTTGCACAACGCCAAAAAGGAACATTAAACTTAGTCCACTTGCAAAACAATATAATCCATGTTAGTTATTGAGCAAGAGTTTCCGTGCCCTTCTACAGGAAGGTACCAAATGTGAAAAGTGAACCCCAAGACCTTTCCTTTTGAATTGGATCTTTGGTAGAACTAATAAAGCCTGATTTCCTCTAGATCTGTCTCCTCTATTCTTCACAATAGTCCTATTCATGCCCTTTAACACTATACTGTTCCCTGGAAGTCTTTTCCTTCTCTTCCCCACAACAATGCCATAACTCCTCACTCATACTTAAATCCATTAGCTACACAAAAGCAACAGATGTTATGGTTGAATCCAGTCTGACTGGTCAGATAGCAAATCAAATCAAACCAATGCTGGGCTCACACAGCTGCCCCTAGACCAATGTGGGCACTGATTTGGATGTCTCTCCTCTTCTACACAAGCAATTCTTTAAGATACCTATATTTCCACCAAATTTAGTTTATGCTGCCAGACAGGTTGACTCTTATTTCATGCAGAGTAGGTGCAGTTTGGTAGGAGAGTGACCTAGATCTGTAGCTTACAAGTTAAGTTATTGTTTTATCTGACTGCTTGAAGCCCTGAAAGCAGAGGACACACTAGGTATCATATACACTACGTGGGTAACTTCATTCTTCCACTAAAAGCAGAGTCAGTTTGGAGGAAACTCAACACAGTTGAGTCTTGATTTATCTTAGTACAGCCAGTCTCTCAGGCAAGTCAAGTAGAAAAATCCTGATCAGTAAATTCTGGCAGAGCCTCTGTGAACATGCAGCAACCCACTCAGCACTATCAAGCCCAGAATGAGATCTTCCAGGCATCAGGTGATCTTCAACACTGAACATAAGAGACCATTTTCTGACTCTATCTTCTATAGTTAGATTTAAATTTAAGAAGCAATTCTACCTACAGCAATATGGGCAAGGGGAAAGTCTGTATGTCCTACAGCGCCATCAATAAGAGAAGTATAGACCCCAAGTAACTAAGAATTCTTCAACTGCCTTTTCATTTATACTACAGGTTCTCAGTTTTATATCATGAAACAAAGTTTAAGCATTCTTTGTTCATCTTGTCACATAATTTCATTCATTCATTCATTAGCTAGAGAAACTTTCTGGAATATAAACTGCCTAGGTATTACATCAGGTGTACTCAGGGCAAAATAGCAAAGCATTCAGACAGAGAAGCAGGAAACTTGCAGAGGAAGGACAGGACATCAGGAATCATTACTTATGCAGGCCTTTAGTATTTGGCATTTTGTACTCTACCAGTATCTTTGGGAAGAGTAAAATTACTTTAAGCCTTGTGCACAGATGCCTGCATCAATTTTCATTCATTTTACAAAACTTGGTGTTCTGCCAGACCCTTCATCCAACAGCTCTTTTTTAATCAGAAAAGCAGTTCAATATCTGCTTAACTTGGAAACCAGTTATGTGCATGCATACTATTAAGTATAAACAGCCATAATTAAATCACCAGCCTTTCAGAAGTGCTGAATATAGATCATCTCCAGCTGGAAAAGACAGCAAATAACTCTCTCTCCTAGTAGTTTCTCCTCTGTGTGTATTCCAAAACCCTCTGTCATGACGTAACACAGAAACAACTTAGCACCAGGTTCCAGATTGAATTTCTGTCCTCTAGAAGGTCTCCTCTCTATTTTACAAAGATGCAGAGAAAAAGAGTATGTTCCACTTACTCATGGTGAATAGGTCAACACATTTATGGTTTGTTTTTTTTTTTTTTTTCATAATAAAAGTGCCTCAGTGCTTCACAACATCCAGCCCTACCTACCTCACAGCAGAGACAGACTTTGTTAAGCAATTAATAATCAATTAATTTGCAAACATTAAGGCAGTACTAAGTTTTGCATTATCCATTCTCTCACCCAACTAAAAGGCTCGCCTCCACAAAGAAAAACATATTAGACATAGCTTAAAAAACAAAATAAACAGTCTGCAGCAAAAAAAAATTCTTAAGGTTCCCAGCACAGTTCAGCACTGAACAGTAAGCCTGTATGGAACTGTAGCAACACATGATTTTACAGACACATACAGTATAAACTATTTAATGTCATTTTCCTGTCCAATTTTAAAAGGAAGCACTTTTCATGTGCAAATGATACAGAAACTGTTACTAAAAATAAAAATATTGATTCTGATTCCTCTTCCATTTTTATTTTACAAATCCACAATTAAAAAAAATCCATGCAGCTAAACTGCCAAAAGTGGGCTTGAGGTGAGAAGAGACTCCAGCTCAGTTTTGGTTTCAGAACTGTCATTGTGTCTTCCACATCTCTGACCACTAGGTCACTTCTTTTCAGAGACCTAACCTGCTAAACTTAGCTGTAGGTAAGGAGATAACAAAAGTTGCAGTATTCTATCTTTGTTCAAATGGCAGAGCCAATAAGAAAAGGGCTTTCCTGACTGTTGCAAGAAAAGAGCAACTCTGAATGCCTCTGCAGCATTCTCTGAACCTCCAGCAGTTTGTTTTAAAACTTTGAGACTCATTTTCATTTCCGTTTGTATACCTGTTTCTAACCACACACCCTGCTGAGCAAAAACCACTAAGTGTCTACTCTATAAAGTGGAACGGGTATGTTTCAGTTAGTCAATTTACCTTAAAGATAGCGGCAGAATACTGCATAAGCCTTAGCTTTGTTTTGCTGCAGCAAAATACAAATAACCCACTGTTCACATGCTTTTCCTCCTGTAAATACCCTTGTTGCACTAAGATATTTTAATAAATATTCTCTGAAACAAAGAAGAAAGCAGAAATTGAATATACTCTTCCCATATTTAACTACATGACTGAAAGCACAAAGATATCTAGGGCTAAATGTTTTATTATCTATGCAGTAACACAAAGCTACTAAAAACTACAATTACAGAAGTTCCATCGCATATGTGAGACTCAGAACACACAAGAGTAAGAACATCCTAATCTAGGCCTATCAGCCTCTCTACTGCATGATTCAGTCAGTGGCTCCCTGTAATCTATGGTTTAGAAATTACTGAAGTATCACTTGCTCCTTGAACAGTTGAAAGCATCAAACTACTCCAAAGCAAATAAACAAGGCTTTAAGAGAGAACTGCTGCTTTTCACCAGGTCCTGATGGCCACCAAGCCTTTGGTAAATATACTTAACAGAAAGAATAATTCAATAGGCAAGATCGTTGTATTGAGACCTTCCCGCTTATGAGTGCAATGGTAAGGCAACAGGAAGAATGCTGAAGATGTCTTAACTGAACTTAATTTTGCAAGACAGAAAAGTTAGCTTCTCTGTGTCTAAGAGGCCTTTATTTCATAAGCATTGTCTTTATTTCATAAGCAGGTTACAACTCTATCACCTAGTGTACAATTTGAAATAATCTGAAGTGAATCACAGAGCACTGACATCACATGTTCAGTGACTAAGCTACTAAGAACATGAATAATTTCTTGTAAACTCACTTAAGACTTCCAGTGGTTATCAAAAAAAGCATAATCAAAAACAATGCAATGCAAGAAAGCATCAAAGAATTTCCAGGTGGTCTTATTGAGTACAAAGCTAGAAGTCACGGGTTGATATACTGATGTGTACATAGACTTATTCAAAATTTCTCTGCAAAGTGTTTGGGTTTGTGGTTGTTTGTGGGTTTGGTGGGGTTTTTTTGGTTTTTTTTTTTCTGGTGGCTTAAAGAAGATGGTGCAGGGATGGTGTTATAAATGTCTACAAAGATTATTAAAACAGAACATGATTTGAAAACTGGAGGAACTGATGTTCTTAAGGTCTCAAAGACCTTGATAAAACACACAGGCACACGAAATATGGAGGTACATGTGTGAGTACATGCTAGGTCTTAGTGACTGAACTGAACAGCCATAAACAAACATCTCTGCCCCATAAGTGAGGTGGAGTACTACCAGATAAATTTAGAATAACCAGAAGTAACCAAAATTCAATTAAGTATTTCATGAGTGTTTCACGGATAATTCCTGGAACTTTCTTTCAGAAATAGGAAACACTCTGTTCTCATTCAGCTTAACACTTATCCAGCCCACAGTAGTCTTACTACAGGTTTACAATTTACAAAAAAATGTCTGGATGGCTGGGCCCAGAGAATGGTGGTGAACAGAGTTAAAATCAGTTGGCGGCTGGTCATAAGTGATGTTCTCCAGGGCTCAGTATTGCACCCTCTGCAAGTTTGCAGACAACACAAAGTTAGGTGGTAGTGTTGATCTGCTTGAAAGTAGGGAGGCTCTTCAGAAGGATCTGAACAGGGTTGAGGCCAATGATATGAAGTTCAACAAGACCAAGTGCCAGGTCCCTCACAACAACCCCATGCAATGGCAAAGCTTGGGGAAAAGAGTCTGGAAAGCTGTCCAGCAGAAAAGGACCTGTGGGTGCTGATCAACAGGAGCTGAGTATAAGCCAGCAGTGTATCCAGGTGGCCAAGAAGGTGAATGGCATCCTGGCTGGTATCAGAAACAGTGTGGCCAGCAGGACTAGGGAAGTGATTGTTCCCCTGTACTCAGCACTGGTGGAGCTGTGCCTTGAGTACCAGGTTCAGTTTTGAGCCCCTCACTACAAGAAAGACATTGAGCTGCTGGAGCATGCCTGAAGAAGGGCAATGAAGTTGGTGAAAGGTCTAGAGAATAACTCTTACAAGGAGCAGCTGAGGGAAGTGGGGTTGTTTAGCCTGGAGAAAAGGAAGCTGAGGAGAAACCTCATCACTCTCTATAACTACTGAAAGGAGGTTGGAGAAAGTGGGGGGCAGTTTTTTCTTCTTCCAAGTAACAAGCAATAAGACAAGAGAAAATGGCCTCAGCTTGCACCAGGAGAGATTTCGTTGGACATTAGGAAAAAAGTCTTCACAGAAAGGCCTGTCAAGCACTGGAACAGGCAGTCCAGGAAGTGGCGGAATCACCTGGAGGGATTTAAAAGATGTGGTACTTAGGGACCTGGTTTAGTGGTGACCTGGCAGTGCCGATTTAATGGCTGAACTTGATGATCTTAAAAGGTCTCTTCCAACCAGAACGATTCTATGATTCTACTATTGTACACTGGAATTTGTACCCTGTTAGAGAAGTAGTCATTTAACTCTTCATTAAATTGATCACATTTGGTCAGAATCAGATCTATAAGCAGCTAACCACTCTGCTCATCAGTTATGACACCACCATTGAATCAGCAAGCAGGTTCAACTTAAACTAGGTTGTTAACTTTTTGAGTCAGAAACAGCCTTTATTTTTTTTAAGGACAGCTAAAAGCTCAGCTGATGTCAGAAATCAAGGCTAGGAGCTACTGCACCGTATTTCCCTGCTTCAGTACAGAATTAGCTTTCTCAAAGCAAGTATCCTTCAGAACCAGTTTAATCTGTTGTTAAAATTCTACAGTAATGAGGATTTCAGTCTCTGTAGGTGACCTACGCCAGCACTTGAGCACCTCCACCATTAGAGAGTTCTCTTTAATACCTACTCAAAGACTCCAGGCAACTTGGTTAGCTTAAGCCCATTATGCTTGGTGCCCAGCAGACAGAAAAGACAAACAAACAAACCAACCCACACAAACATTCTCTTTCACTTTTCAATATATTTTCTCTATTTAAGAATTGCTTCCCTCTTTACTTATATAGGAAAAAACAAATTTGTCATTTTTTTTCCTCAGATGCCAGTTTTTCTAGATCTCGTCAACTTTGATGTCCTTTTCTGAACCCCTTGCAGCTTGCACCTTTATGAAGCAAACCTGAATATAATATTCCAGAGGAGGTGCTAACATCAGTTAGAACACTGTTTTTAATATCCTGTATATAATACCTTTATATACATATACATTATTATTTATTTCATATTATTATTTTAAATGCTTAATTTCTTTCAGAAATAGCATAACTTAATTAGAACATCCACAACATCCGAGGATGACACACTAATTGGGTAAAAGAATGATTCTTTTCATTTTAGCTGCGCCAGAAAACAGGTAGAGTCTTCAGCTCTCCAGATTATATTTAACTCTATACAGGATGGTGGTGTTTCCCTCTCATGCAACATGAATGCTATAATGTTCAGCAGACACCACCAAAATACTCAAGGGAATTGTGCTAAAGCTTTTTTTTTGGCTTATTGCCCATACATGCTTGTAATTATTAAATGACTCATACTTAAATTTATTTACACAAGTAATTGGTCTTAGAAGGAAAAGCTCCAAACTTAAACTAAGAACAAATCAGTATTTTCCAGAGAGGAAAGAATCATACTACTTTTGTGATCAATCCTGCACCAACAGAAACTGAAACAAGTGAAGTAAGCACAGATGTTGGAAGAAACCCTGTAAACTTCATGTTTCTCCAATTCTACTTCCCCCTGCAAACTCCCTATAGAAGGGGGGGAGGAGGGGTGAACGGGAACGCACTGCTGTTCCTCCAAATACTCATTAACAATGCAGATATATCCAACACACAAGTGAGTCTAATATTCATCCAAAAAGGATAATAAGACTCTTATGTGCGAGGGTATGGAACATTAGGGGAGAATAATCTCAAGAGAAAGCTATTACCTTATCTCAGAAACAGCTTTTGGAAAGCTACATCTTGCAGAAAGTGCTCTGGGTGGGTAATTCTTTGAATTGAAAACAAGAAGATAAAAGCTCTTGTCAAGGAGAAGTGGTATGATTTTTAGGAATCAAAATGTACTTTGAGAGAAACCAAATGAAATGTGGGTGGAAAGAATTCCATTAGCCTTGAAAATTCAGATCAAGTACACAGAGCAAGATAAAAAGTTAACACCACCCCCCCATTGTTCTACAGCATGTTTAAAATATTGATTTTAGCAAATTTAGATGAAAACTTTTTAAACAAATAGTCTTCTTCTCCCAAGCCTATAAAACATAATTTGAGCAAGATTTTTTTTAAAGCTTTAAATCATGACAGTGAAGCCACGTGCAGTTTTTGAGCTGCAGGCAACTCTTGAATAATTAAGTGCAATGCCTGGCAACACAACCATGCTGGCACAGGCACAAGCACTGATGGATAAGACAAATGTGACTCCCAAAACAGAATCATTTCTTCTGGGGCCAGTATCACAATTTGACCACTGAACCCAGCTTCATGCTTAGTATTTACTCATCCCACAACTACAGTGTTTTGTAAGCTTCTCTCTAACTGCATGATTGATCCTGGGGCAGCCAGTCATCAGATCCAGAGGAGCACAGAGTCATCCCCATCCAAAGGTTCAAACTGTAATGGACTAGCAGACACTAAGGTGCTTTCCTCTCAGGAACTTAAACTTGTTCCAGATCACTAGATTCCAGTTCCAGGCCTTGATTTTCATTACTGATGCATGCCCCAACTCTACACCTGCTCTAATATTTCTGACATTGTTTCAGGTTTCTCTCCCTTACATACCTCAACTTCTTAGTCTTTGCTCTAATTTCTAGATATATTTCTGGAATTAGCATTTACAGACTCTCTGGGAAACAAGCTTCTAACCCAGAAGCTGGGGCATGCCTTCTCAAACTGCCCCATCAGCAATTAGGCTGGGAGTGGGCAAGAAGCTGAGAGGGTACACACCCAGGAGAGCTGACCCCAGCTGACCAAAGGGATATACTCCATATCATGTCATGCTCAGCAGTAAAAAGTGGTGGGAGTTTGCCAGGGCTGCCATTGCTTGGGCTCTGGTTGGGCATCAGTCGTCTGGTGATGAGCATTAGGGCTTTTCACATCACATGTTTTTCTTGGGTTTGTTTGGGGGCTTGGGTGTTGGTTTTGTGCTTTTTTAACTTGTTAAACTGTCTTTCTATCAACCCACAAGTTTTCTCACTTTTACCCTTACAATTCTCTCCCTCATCCCACTGAGCAGGGGGCTAAGTGAGCAGCTGTGTGGTGCTTGGCTGATGTCTGGGATTAAGCCACAATCCTTCATCCTTAGACTGAAACATGTCTTAACAACATGTCTAATTTATTTCTTGCTTCAGCTTCATACATAGATTGAGGACAGGAAAGAATTAAATTCATACAACATTCTCAGACAAATTAATTATCTTCTATTGCTAGCTAATAAATAAGTTACATAGTTTTTTCTAAGCTTATACTTTTCTCTGATACCCCTGTGGTAAATATGAGTAAATGGGAGACTGCTTTATAAAGCAAGAAGTTTTCTTCATTTTATTTCATTACTTAGTTCTTTACTTTGGAAAATTATATTGAAAAGACAAGTCAAGTTGGCTAAATAAAACTTTAAAATATACATAAAGATATCTAAAGTTTCTTTTGTTTCGGAAGATTTTTTCCATAGACATCAAGTTAAAAAAGAAACCTATTTTCATTTTGGTACAATGGCAATTAACTTTAATAGTTAGCTAAACAGCACTTAGTGTTCTCCAGAGCAGTAACTGCTGTTCTGTTCCCATAATGTCATGTATTCTACAGAGCAGTAATGACTCTTCTGTTCCCACAATGTCATTAATTGATCATTAACATAGTTTCTGTTGCCAAGCAATACCAAAGTTTCTGCACTGTATTTGATCAAATTGTGGCCAGATTACTTAACACACAATGATCAACAACATTTTAACACAGAACAATTCCATAAACAACTTTAACTACTTGGGGGGGACAGATGGACTGGAGACCTCAACATTCAGCCTAGGCTTCAGAGATGAAGGGTGGAACCTTGCAAGTTTCTGGAGCAAGAGAGAAAAATAAATGACTGTTCAGGTAAACCTAGCAGGAAAGACAGAAAGAGGAAAGAAGGACAGAAAGAGGAAAGAAGGACAGAAAGAGGAAAGAAGGACAGAAAGAGGAAAGAAGGACAGAAAGAGGAAAGAAGG
>JANIJG010023955.1:0-15813 GCA_024611175.1 Megaceryle torquata | reverse complement strand
AATTACCTAAGTTGCATTCTGTGGTCATGCATATGCTTTGAAAGACATTAACTGCTTTTGAGTCAGAACTCTATGTTAAAATTTGGTATACATTAAATTTGAGATAAGGATATACTAAGTACTTGAACTGTGATTGTTTTACTAGTTATGGTATGTTTTAACTAGACTGGAAGAATGTACTTTAGAGGGGTTTTTTTTCCAGATAACTGAGAAGGAAAAATGGGATAAAAGTGTCAAATTTCCTGTATTTTAGAGAAGACAGCAACAGTTCTCCTAATGAATGAACTCTAACCTGCCCACTTCACTGTCTGTAAAATAGATGCAATACTTACCTGTCTCTCAAAGAATTCCCAAGACTCAATATATTTTTGTGTGACAGTGACACAAAAGTGAGTTATGAAAATATTACCAGCTCACAGAACTAGGCAACTCTGCTAATATAGCAATTTTTTATTCTAGAAAATATGAAATATAGTTAACAACTTGTACATTTTTAGCCAGATAGAACCTAAGACACAACCAGCACTGCCACCTTTGACAGGCTTCTGATTTCTGTCAAAACAATTCTGTTGCATCTTTCTTCCAGATCAGTCTGGAAGCAGTTTCCAAATTTTCTAAGGTTTGTTTACAGACATCTCACCTATCACACACTGAGGCAACAAGCTAGTTTAGGACTAATCAGACACTGAAGAACAATTTACATCACAACCTACTCTTAGACCTAGCTGTCTAAGAGCATTATGACCATTCCTAGTTGCAAATTATGCTAGGTTCTCAAATTCAACTAAGGACATATCTAATCTTTGAGGCTGCGATTTCTAACTTCCAGCCATAGGTTTAAATCTTGTTGTTGTTGTATTGAAGATTAACATAGAAGTATAACCAACTAACTCCACTGCAAACAGTTTACAGTGGCTGAGCTTCCACACAGAATTATGCTACATGCTCTGGGAATTATTTTTGCTGCTTTCCTTAAGCCCTTTACTTACATCTCTCTAAAGAAACCAGATACAGGGACACTGCACGGTGACATGCATTTAAAGATTATGTTTCATCATTACTTTTTCCCATCGAGCACACTCACCTTGTCTAGCAGTAACTGAAGTGCCTGAATTGTAGGAGAGGTATAGGTCTTCTGTGTGCTACAGTAAACATGCTTCCAGTACTCAAATATAAGAGGCAAATTAGTAAGATATTGCACTCAAAGGCAAAAAACATTACCTTCATAATACTAAAATTTTAAGATCTTAGGCATTTCTTAGGTCTTAAATGGCCCTCGGATGTTTTTTAGGAAGACATAAGCGTTTGTATAAATTATTACATTCAAGTGCACTCTTGGAATTTTTTTTAAAAATAAGCACACTTAAACCTTACTCAAGCTAAAAAAAAAAAAGGTACAGGTAAGATAAAGATAGACAAAAGAAAGAAACAGGGACCTCTTACCATGCACAAACATTTTTTTTCCTATTTGTATCCTCACTATATCTGCTAGAATAAAAACTTGGGAACACATAGAACAACAAGCTCACAGTAGCATGAAGATAGGCTAGAGTGAAAAGTATTGTGGACAATTACTCCATCTCTGTGTTTAGCAGATACAGTTAATACCATCAAGATATCCAGTGAACACTGCTGATATATTTTTTTTCCTCTCCAATCTGTAACACTTTCTGAACTAAACATACGTTAACATGCATTTACGCAGTCTCATAAAGATTCTAAGAACTATCAAAAAGTAGGGCTGTGCTACTAAGCATATGCTCCCTGTATTCTACTGAACTGTCAGCATTATAAAGTCAGTATGGCTGTGGACCAGCAAACTAGACCCTACTCTGTCGATTTCAACAACAAAGCTGATAGTAGGAAACAAAGCCATATTGACTTTCACTGTAACATCTGCCAGTCAAAATTACATTCTTTTCCAGACATATATGTATTCTATAATAGAAAAACATGGATGCAGGGAGTTGAAGTAATTGTTTTACTTACAATTCCACTCCAGTATCACAGACATTCAATAAAATTTCCTCCAGAATAAACTGTTTCCCTCCTGAAGCTATCAAATTCCATGACAAGATCTATTAATTACCTCTTTGTTTCCCTGAACTCATAACTTCAGCCATCTTGTCAATTAAACACCTACCTTTAATTTTCTCTTCATGACCATTCTGCTCAGAATTAACCTCTCTGAAGGAGAGGTTTCACTCAATCTAACCTTTCTACAACCTCTGTATTTTCTAGTCTTTTCAATCATTCTACCCTACCTTCAGCTCTTTGCTTCTATGTACTCTTCTCCCTTCAATTTCTCTTTTCCTCCACTTCCCTATTACAATTTCTCTTTTCCTTCACTTCCCTATTATGACTTCTCTTTCTTCCCAAAGAATCACTTTTTCATCTTTAAAAGTAATCATCAGCTTTACCTGCATGCTACACATCCTCTTATTTTTCAGGCAATCACATGCAATGTGCTCTACAGCTCTTCTTGTCAATCCAGATCACAGCAGTAACAGCATCCTCTAGCTACTTTAATGTTGAGAGATTTTCCAAGCCATGTAGAACATGTTTTGAATCACTGACCTATATAACCAAATCGCTTTTTAAACTGATGAGAGCAGTTACAAGTCTCTACAAAGCTTCTCCTAATCTCAGGACCAGTATTCCTTTGCAAGACACACTTCAATCATGCTATTTTTCCTGAACTCTTGCCCTGGATTACATCCTGGCTTTTCTGTTGCCTTTACTTTTGGCATTTCAGTTGGAACATGATTAATTTTACTCATCCTCATGCAGCCTTTCATGGGACTTGAAGAAACTTTCAGAAACTCTCAGCATCTCCTTCTGAATAAACACTGGTGTAATGCTGATCCCTCAGATGCAGCAATCATCTACATGACTTCAGACTACCTTACCGGACACTCATGGTTTCTATCTCTAAAGCACATGTCTATCATTCATTAGTTCAAGGTAAAGAAGATCAAATTTGAGAAGTGAAAGAATACACACTAATAATTCCATTCAGTAGACTGAATAAATTTTTGGTGTTCTCTAAAAAAAAAAAAAAAAAAAGAGAAAGAGAGAGAGAGAGAGAGAGAGAATAAAAGGCCTCCTAACTCTTCTTTTGGAATTAGCAGGTACAACACCATCCTTGTAATTCATACTATTCTCTCACATTCTAGCTCATCTTCTACCCAGCACTGCTGTGGACCCACAGAGAATATCACTAATTCCATTATCTAGTCTTTGTTTGTCTCCTCTTTAGTACAGGCTTTGGATTAATGTGGCTCTCTGGACAAAATCTGTCCTTCTTCAAAACAACCTGGAATCCATTTAAAATACTGTGGAAAATCTTAGCCTTCTCACTCCTAATTCCAATTAGCATATGCCCCTTTCTCATTTTTCCCCTTATCCATACCTTAAAATAAATAACTTATGTACTTCACAGCTGCAAGTGCATATTAATTCTTAATGCCTTCTTGGTTAGACCTTCTTGTGACAGTCTCTGCATATATGGGAAAAGGCTGCCAACTTCCTCTTACCCACCACTGTTGACAGCAACCTCTCTTACTCATTACTTGCTTTTTCCAAATTTGTATAATTGAGTCCAGGAACATAAATTCCACTGCATACTTTATATAGTAATTGTATTTGCAATTGTACACACAATATCAGCAAATGTAGTATAATATTAACATGATGTAGTATACATTCTGAAATGTGACACGTCATCACCTCTACCGCTTATTGTTCTCCTTAACTCCAGACAGCAAAAGAATCAAGGGCTTTTCCCAGAAAGTAACCTTAAAATATACAAAGGAAATCTGTGCTTATGTCTTGGGTTTCTGTATTTTTAATATTGAATTAAAACTTGCTCAGATAACAATAATGAATGTTTAGAATAATATAAAAAATATTATAGGTCACCATATCTGAGACTGAAGATGTAACAGTCTGAACAGAATCATTAGAGTACAGAGTAATAGCTTTAGTACTATGCACAGGAAGACACTTGCTCATTCACTCAGTTCACTTGTAATCATTCAGCAACTATACTTTTTTCCTACCATTTTTCTCCCTACCAGCATCCTTCCTCAAATTCCCAGATTAAAAACTCTTCTCTATCTCTTCCTTTATTGGCATGATGATGTGAATTAATTTTGCACAGTGGTTCTATTGGTAGCTACAAGAACCTTCTTTAAAGAACTTTGTTATGTAGGTTATCTATAGTTCTATCAGTTGCACTTCACAATCAATTCAATTACCTTACTAGGAAAATCCAACATAGCTTAAGAACATGCATAATGTCATAGAAGATGTACAAATACAGACACTACTATGAAATGCCCAATGAACAGTCTAAACTTCTGCAGTACACATAATTCTAGCAGTCCTTAGTGGGTTTAAAATTATATTTGCAGATACACTACAATTCACTTTGCTAGACCTACATACCACTTTTCAAGGTTCAAGAAAATCCTATTTAGTGCACTATAGTACATTTTCTAACTGAAGTATTAAACCCTTTTAGAAAGATTCACATGCATATATAGTTGAGCTGGACAGGTACACCTGCTTTTCTTTGTCACCTTAGTCCTCACAATATATAGATGCCCAGGAACCTGAGAACACATAAGCACATCTAAGCTGATATACACAGAGAATTTTAAAAGTATTAAAATAATTAAACCAACAATAATCTATCATTCAGGGTGTCACCTATATTACTTGAAATCAATCATCAATAATTTTACTAGATTTTTATTATGTTTCTTTTTTTTTTTTTTTTCATAAAAATGACACCTTAATAATGGTCAAAGTAATCACAATATTATAACTGTATGAAGGTCTAACACACCCTTTATCTGTCTCACCTTACTCCCATTGGGCCCAAACTTATAAAAATATGAATCAAAATGTGTTCAGAAATTAGGGCTTTTTAGTAATCGAGTGGATATGTTCTTTACAACAATTAAATGGAGGAGAAAATAAGTCAAAAAGAAACGAAACATTACTGATCATTGCATGTTTCATCAACTTTTCTCAGACATGCCTTTCTCTGCACATGCTGATTAAAAGGGTTTAAAGTTTAAAAAAAAAAGTATTTCCTATGAATGTGAAAGATTAGTCATTGTTTATACAGTATTTACGTGCTGTATCACTAGATCAGCCCTGTGTGTTACTATTTAACTATACAGATTAATTATTTTAGAGCTTAGTGGGTGTTCAGGTACACGTATTTTCTAAGGACTACTCTGCAACTAAGACTTTGACACATGCTTTGGGAAGACCTCATAGCACTGAAAGACAGAATTAGTGAACAGATGCATTACTGAAAAGCAAATTACTCAGAATCATTTTGAGTGCCTTCAGTACTAACATATTTTAAATAAATAAATAAATAAAACCCCCAAAAAACACAAGCAAAAACAAACCCCACATTTACTAATGAAAAAGCTGGAAAAGAAAACTAGATATACAGAGCTCAGGCAGCAGTTGCAATTGTCCATATATTACTATTCTTATTGTAAAGAGACAAATGGATAACTGATAGGCTCAAAAGAGGTATACAGGGGTGACTTTTGTCTACAAAAAAAAAAAAAAGAATCCAAACAAACAACTTCAAATCTATACCAACAATGCAAGAAGCAATCCAGTGTTATTTCTCCTAGTTTAAAAATAGCCCTGTTCATTTCAAAGTGCTTAACATGTTGTTTAAATATATTCTATTACTGCAATATGCAAAATATAATTATTTGCTAAAGTTTACCAAATTGGTAGTTGAAGGAACAACAATAAACACACAGAAGTACAGAATACTGGTGTTTGTCTTATTCTCTCAAGAAAAAGCAGTACTCACACTGATCTCTTAGCACATATTACACACATGCATAAACATACGCTCTAACCTATAACAGACACCTACAGCATAGAAAATTATCAATTAGTCTTTTCTACTCCACTAATATATCAATGTAATTCACTAGTAAATGACCTAAATATAGCCAGGACAGAAACAGTAAGATTCTAAAAACCTCCAGACACTCACCAAAAGACTCAATGCAGGTTTCAAGAAGATCCTCCAAAGTGGCCCCTTTGGCTAAGTGCCCCAACGGCACCATTGTGACCTGGGTAAGATTTGAGAGACTGGGACAATGACCGATCTGCTTCAGCTCAAGTGCTGATTCAGGGGCAGCGCCACATGCTTGAACAGGTTGCCTAAAGAAAGCACAATAGTGAAGTAAATACAAGGAGATCGAGTGGTACATTTTACACTGCATGGGAAAGGAGGAGATTTGAAGGACAATTAACTCCCTGTAGCTAGGGTGCTGAAAGACACCTCCCCATGCTCTCACTTAATACAAAAACACTGCTCGGGAAGTGACCTTTTTTTTTTTTTTTTTTTAAATCTCCTACATGTGTATTGTAAAGCACACGGTTATAGAGTTCACTGAATGATCTGTCAAGATTTCTAGAAGTTTTGTTTCTTTGTTGAGGAGTTATGTTTAAATTACGATTTACACACAAGCATAAAACCCCCTTGAACTATGTAACCAGAGCATTGTTATGCAGCAATCTACCACAACACATTTGTGTGCCCACCAAAAAAAAAGGAGAAAAAAAACCCCAAACCCAACTATCATCAAATATTATACACACTGGAGAACATCAGAATAGCTTTATTAATTTCATTTGGGAAACCACTATTAAATTAGCAAAGTATCAGTGCAACTTCACAGTGGAGTATTTCACAATTAAAAAAAAAAAAAAAAACAAACTAAAAACCAAACAAAACCAAAACCACCCACAAATTTATTTACATCTGTCCTATATCATTATTTCCTAAGTTGTTTTGCAATTGCATATATGACTAGATTAATGTCTTTAATTATAAAGGTAGGGACCAAAATAAAGCAAGTATCTACTTTTAGGCTTGTATTTTGAACATATAATACATTAGATTTCAAGAATGTGTATGTTTACAGATAATATTAAAGGCTGTTCATTGCTTCCTCATAAGTTCAGAATTCTGTATGAAACAGTAAAATAGGCACATTATTGTTCTGATGAAAATTGCTGAAGCACTTTTGCCTGCAAATAACAGGAACACCTTCAAAATCTGACTCGTGACCTGTATGGTTATAGTCTCAAAAGGGCAGCAGCCACTGCTTTTTCAATAAAACTTGGGTATATTTCAGAGACAATTTACACTCCACAGTCTCCCTAAACAAAGTGACTGCAGCATCTTTAAGATACTATCTTAAGTTTTTGTAAAACTTTTCTTGGAACACTATATAAGACTATTACTAAACTGACACTCTGGGGAAGAAAAGGCATAGACAGTGTGTGCATTATGTACATATAGGGAAGGTAAAGACAAACATCCCTGTATAGGCACTTCTGGATGAAGTTGGAAATATGCATTGAAGTCACACTGGACCCCACCTCATCCCAGTGAATGTCAAGACTTATGTTAAATTTCTGTCTCATCATAATGCTGGGAAAGCCAAGAAACTGCACATGATGTCACTTACAACCCAACACTGACCCCAAGACTATAGTTTCAAAGTCAGGAAACTATAGGCCTGACCCTGCAGAGGCAGTGACCATCACTCAGCTCCTCCGTAGCTAAGCTGACAGCAGCTACGCAAAGAATGTTCTCTTCCCTTCCCCCTTTCTCTAAATTTCCCTCTTAGCTTTGTGATCTGACTTCCTGTTCTCATATAAAAAGAAGGGCCTGATCAGCTTTCAGGTTTTTCTTTTTTACAAGCTTCAGCTCCTCTCCTGACTTTATTCCAGCATCTCTTCATCACGGGCAGAGGATCATAACAATGCAGCAGTAATAAAGCAGGAGTTACAGCAGAAGATATTTTAAGTCTTGGCAAGAAAGTATAGAAGTAAAAGTGTCCACACCCCCAAAAAAGTTTACAATACCACTGTGGCCGACTTGGCAGCACCAGGCAGGCAAAACTCGGCCGGTGGAACGTCTGAAACTAACCATTCATTAGAACAGGTCGCCTTGCAGCAGTTACTTGACATGAAAAATAGATTAAAGCTGTGCTGGAAGGCGGCGAGGTGGGGACGAGCATCCTGCATTTCCACTGCACGCTATTTGGTGGTGCGGAAGACGCCACAAACAGACGATCGTCAGCTCGAGAACTGACACCCGGGGGCACGTCCCCGGCGAGAAGGGGACAGCCTTGCTGTCCCGCGAGGAAGAAGGGCAGCTCCTCGGCCCCAGCTCCCACCACGGTCTCCGCCACACACAGACCGCCGGCGGCGCCGCAGGTAACCGGAGCCTGGGTGCGGGCTGAGCCGCCCCCCCCGGGGACCGTAAGGGGAGCCTCTCCCAGCCCGTGCCGGCCGACGTGCCCGGAGCTCACTCGCACGCAAAACGGTGAAACAAAAGCTTCCCCCTACGCACCCCCTTCCACACTTCCTTTCCCCATCTCTTTCCCACCCGGGAGGGCCTCCGCCGGTCCCCGCGAAGCCCCAGCCGCCTGGACTACCATCCACGCGTCCCAGAGAAGCCCCCGGCAGCCCTCGCACACCACGACCGTTCCCACGGCCCCGGGCGGGCACCTCACGCTCTCAGGCGCGGCGGCGTGACCCCGAGACCCGCCGCGGGACCGCAGCCAGCCGCGCCGCGGGGAGCATCAAACAGCAACGGCGAACTCACTCGTTTTCTCTCCGTTTCCCTAAGGTTCCCATGTCGGTGCCAGCCGCTGCTCCGCCGCCCGGCCGGCCCTGCCAGCAGCACACGGAGCGGAGCTACGCGGGGCGGGGTGTGCTGCGGAGAGCGGCGCGGCCCCGCGCATCGCCTCTTCCCACCTCCCCGCTCTCCCGCTCCCAGTCTCGCCTCGGGAGGAGTCTGAAACCAGTTCAAGAGGGGCAGTAGCGGCGGCAGCCACCACCCGTGACGAGCGCAAAAAAAGATCTTATCGGCAGAAGGAAGTACTGAGCTACTGGGCTGCTCTTTGAAGCCACCGGATTTACCAGGTACCGAAACACGCCTTCCTGCTCACACCGCCTGGCTCCGAAGCGGCCGCAGTTTGTCCCACGGCACAACTTCGCGACCCAGCAGGGCAGGTCCTCCCCTCTGGGCAGACCCCCTCCCACGGCAGGGCGGGGTGAGCCGCCGGGGTTCACTTGTGCCACGGCAGCCGGCACACCGCCGCAGCACACCCGCCAGCAGCCCCCGCTGGCGGAGAACGAGCGCTGCCGGGCCTCCCGGGAAGGCTGTGCCGGGGCGGGGCGGACCAACGCAGCCAAGCCCTTGGCCGAACCCCAGCCGTTCCCATTGGCAGGGGCGGAAGCGGCCGGAGGAGGGGTCGGGTGCCGATCGCAGCACAACACCCCCCCCCCGGCCCGTGCCGCTACGTGCATCCAGCCCGCGGCGAGAGGCTGGGGTGGGGTGAGCGGGTTTGTAGTCGGGGGTAGAACGGGCCCCCGCCGCACACCGAGGAGCCTGGCGAGAGGCCGAGCTGACGGGAAGGTCGTGAAGCTCCCCGTCGGCAGGAGCAGGCTGCTCTCCCCCCTCCCGTGGTACACGCAGCTGGCAGTAAGCGTCTGTGCGATGCTGGCGTGTGAGCACGAAACTGAGACCCGTCTTGGCGATTATCATTTTAAAGCCTCAGTGTTTATCTGTTCCTCCAGTTTAATTGCAGAGCAAGGAACTAGTTAATTGCAGAGCAAGCAAGTAGTTTTAGTTGTCCTTGTATCGTAACCACAGCTTTCTGAGAGCTCTTCCAACTCAATGTTGGCAACTCCTTCACTTGTGAGAAGAAATGACCTGGCAAAAAGTCTGAAGGGGCAAATTCGTCCCATATTCTGTAACTTACAGTTCGACCAAATGGTATTTTGTTAAGAAATACACGCAATGGAGCAGTACAAAAGTACTTGGGTCACAGGGCACTGGGGCTGCTGCATTGTTAACAGCATATTTTATGTTCTTAAAAATTGCTTAGGCATCATAGTGCCATTGTGCCTCACACCAAGATCCAGACCGTTTTCTTAAACTAGTTTTGTCTGGTTGTTTGGTTGGTTTGGGTTTTAAAAGACTAACTGATAAGGTTCAGGTATACAGAGTAATTCTTTGCCAACAATCAGGGCACATTTCTCTTTAGGTCTGCAAAATGATCAATTTTGCACAGGACACAGCTCATTGGGATTGTCTCAGAGGCTACCATTATCACAACGGGAACTGTGAAAACCTGACTTGCTTTGCTGAAGACCTCCAGGTAAAAGGAAACACCCCACATACTCCTGGAAATCACATCAGTGATTAACTAGGTGACATTCTTCTGAGTAAGTTTTAATCTCATTCCTAGCATAGAGCTTGAAGGTCACTGTGGTTTAAGAAACACAAATTCATTAATATATATCCAGGACCAGAGGTCACGTGGTCTGGGATATTATCTGTAGCTATTATGTTGTTAAGCCAATCTCCTGTCTGAATTCTGCTTCAGAGAAGTACATCCCAGCTATATTTGCTTTTTCTGTAACACATTTTCCTTGAGAAATTCATGTGTGTGTATACACACTGAAATAAATGGAGGTTTGACATGAGAGATTTGCTCTGTGGAAAGGCAAGATACTCTGTTCTCAGTGCTTCAATCAGCAGGTGATTATTTTAAAATATAACTTGTGATCAAAAAGAGCCATGCTAACAGGGTTGCCAGATGGTGATGGCTAGGATGGACCATATTCACAGAATCACAGAATCATAGAATGGTAGGGGTTGGAAGGGACCTCTGGAGATCATCAAGTCCAACGCCCCCTGCCAGCACAGGAACACCTAGGGCATTCCTCTCAAGAGAATTTTTATACTGTTGTGTTCAGATTCCTGGAATATCTCACAACAACAGTAGTAACTTATAAATTGGATTTTACCATTGCAACCAAATGAAGTGACCAAATTATTGCCTCAGCACAAGCTGGATCTTTGAAGTTCTGTTGTACTTCAAGATATGCATTTCTCCCTCCAAGTTAGTGTGTGAGTCCACAAACGTAGCTTGACCTTGAGGAAGAGTGAAAATAATTTTCTTAAGTTGTGCTTTCACATCTACTTTAAGCCAATTTAGTTTGCCATCTTTCCTGGGTCCATATTCCTAATCTTTACAATGAACCAGCTCGTGCAGCTTGTACAACCACACAGTGAGGTGCAGATAAAAATTAACCAAGGCTTAAAACCCAACCCAACTACAAATGATACATGTTCTGCCATGCAGTATCAATTATTTAATTCATTTCACCACCCACTCATATTAGTTCAACTGCTGCCACAACTAAACAACAGCAAGAGAGCAAGACCACACATTTTTCCAGTAGCTTTCATTTAGATCTGTTTTGCATAGATCATTGTAAAATCACAGCCTGATTCAAATAGTTTTTTGGTGTCCTTGTGGGATGATAAGAGAAAGTTCTTTGGCACTGGCAGAGCATCTGCTAGGTGCCAGAGTCAGTAGACAACATTAGAAAGGCAAGCTAGACTTGTACTGTAGGAAGCAATTTCAGAAAAGGAGAAAAGCTTGCTAACATAATTGGAGAGAGAGACAGCAAATGGAAAGCTACAAAGAGTAACTTATGGAAGGGCAACATATATTATGCAAACTAGGTAGTAATCAGGATCATGGAGTTTAACAAGTTGACACGAGTGAGGGCTGACTAGCAATTGCACATAAAAAAATTTTCTTCATCTGACTTGTGATATGACAGAGGTGTGGCTATCCTTTATTAGCAGCTAATAGGAGCCCTATTTAATGCGTCATTTAAATTTACTTCCCTGTTATAATTAAAGTTTGTAGCTGTTAGACCAGTTCTTGTTGGTGTGAGTGTGATTTCTGTTACAGCTAGTACAGCATTTCTAGTGTCTCTTTCCAAGCCTGCATCCTAACTTTTCATCAGGATGATCTAGGGTTTGGGTGCTTTCATTAATCACAGAATCATGGAATGTTAGGGGCTGGAAGGGACTTCTAGAGATCATCAAGTCCAACCCCCATGCCAAAGCAGGATCAATTTAATTTATCAGACATTTTTTTTATTTTTAGAAAATATTAGTATTAGTCAAGGTTTGGGTCTGATAGTCCCATTGAGGTTGTGAGACCATGGTAATTCTCTCGGTGTTTTTCTCTTGATGCACCTTTGCCATAGTAGCCAGAGATGGAATGTTCCACTTTCTGAAGCAGTGTGACCTATAGCAGTGGCAGTTTTTGTAACTTTACCACAAGTATCTTCTTTCAATGGTACATGCTCTAGGGTGATTTTTTTGACAACTACAGCTTTCATTTATAAGTGGGAAGCAACAAAACTCACATTCATGATTGCAGAATGGGATCTGGAAATGTTAGACTGAAGGATTGAGAGAGTGGATAGTAAATTAAGAAGAATGTGAATCCTCTTTTTAAACATAATCTTTAAGTAGGTTGAAGAAAAATGGGCTAATCTTATTTGAGTACTTTGGGTTGTCAGTAAGGTACCTCTGAGGTCCTAGCTTTTCTGCCTTGAGCTGAACAAGGTGGAAAAGAGACAAGACTAGAATTCGTGAAAGAGGATAAGGAAAAGCTTAGGGAAATCATCAGAACTTAGAGTAAAGCATGAAGTACCTGGGTTTCACTCATTTCTTAAGCTGTTTGCCAGCTGTGGCTTCTGCACCATCAGTGAACACTCAGACTGATCATTACAGCTACTGTGACTCATTTAGTCAGTTCAAATGCCAAAGGTCTGTGGGATGGATTGAATGAGTCCAGTTCTAGTAATAATCCATGTAGGTGTAAACATGCTGACACTTGATGGAACATCTGTGGGTTTTAGTCTTGGAAAATATAGACAAAACATAGTTTGTAGGTAAAGACAATGTCTTTTATCAGACCGAGTGGCACAGTTAGAAAAAGGCAAGGTTTTGACTAGACTTGGAAGAGGGTTTCTGCGGAGAATCAGAATCACAAAATGACTGCGTTTGGAAGGGACCTCATGTCCAGACTCCTGCTTAAGGCATGGCCAGCTGTGGGACTAGACTTGGTTGCTCAGGGCTTTAGCCATTTGGAGCTTGAAAGTCTCCAAGTCTGAAGACTGCACAGCTTCTCTGAGCAACTTTGCAATGTTTGACTGCTCTCAGGTTTAAAAAAAAGAAAAAAGAAAACTCCTTATATCCAATCAGTATTTTCTCTTGTTTCAGTTTATATGTTGTTTCTCATACTCCTGCCATGCACTGCTGTGAAACCAGGATCCTTCTCAGTAACCTTCTTAGAAATACAGTCAGTTTGCTATTACATCTACCCTGAGTCCATCTCTTCTCCAGGATGAGAAGTCCCAGTCCCCTTAGCATGTCCTCACAGGGCAAGCACTTCAGCCTCCAGAAATCTTGATGGCCCTATGGTAAATTCACTCCAGTTTGTGAATGTCCTTCTTCTACTGGGAAGCCCAGAACTGGACCCAAGTCTAGAGTGCTGAGCAGAGGTGGTGTAATCACTTCCCCTAATCTGCTGGCTCTGTGCCTGTGATACAGCCCAGGGTGCTGTTGTCCTTCTCTGCTGTCAGGGCACGCTGTTGGTTCGTGTGCTGCTTGCTGCCTGGCGAGACCTCCACTTCCTTTTTCATCTCCAGCTGGTCAGTTCCCATCCTACATGGGTGCAAGGGTCTCTTCCTTCATAGGTGGAGGACTATGCATTTGTCTTTGCTGAATTTCATAGAAGTTCCTGTCATTCCATTTCTTCATCCTGTCTAGGTCTCTCTGGATGGCAGCAGCCCTGCTCTCACAAGTGTACTGAATTGCTGTCCCAGTTTGATGCTGCCTGCAAACTCAGGGAGAGTGCACTGCATAGCCTTCTTCAGACTATTTATAACCATGCTAAAATAGACAGGTCCCAGGGTGGACCCCTGTGCTTCTCACTGCTAGCCCTCAGTTAGAGTACAATCCATACCCTCTGAACCTAAATATTCAAAGAGCTTTTTGCTAGATGGGTATCTAGTTATCCACCCATCCAGACCTCAGTGTCCCAAACTGACCGCAAGAATATTGTAGGAAATCATCTTGAAAGCTTTACTAAACTTTAAAAATGGCAACACCGGGAAGTCTATCTACTTTTTCCTATATTATATTAGTTGGTCTAATAAAAGGCATTGTCTCTACCTATAGATCTTGTCTTGAATGTGTCTTTAAGTCATTGCAGTTATGACAGTACTGAAGAATTGTGTACTCTGAAATTAGGAAATCCGTATCTCATTGTGTGTGTGTTAATATTGCCTTTAACTAGAAAACAAGACAGTTTCTTTCATAGCACCTTTGCTTCCATTCAAATCATATTATGGATATGTAGCAGGGACAAATAAGAAGGTATACTGATGGAAGTTGTAATTTTCAGCTGCTTTGGTTACAGAAGGTAGATGGATTATAGTCACAAAGGAGAGAAGATCGTAGAAGTAAAACTGTGGTTTGATAAGTCCCTTGCCCTTCAATTAATGATATTGAAAAGAGCTTTCTACATATCTACTGAATGTATTCCTCAGGGTCTGGATGCTGATTGGGCATCTTTTATGTGCAGAAGTTGTAGAAATCTGAATATTCACTAGTGAAAACTACATAAAAACATGTACTCTGATCATGCAAAATATTACGTAATGCTAATTACTTTTTTTTTTTTTAAAAAAGGTCTTAATTCTCTCATTTTGAGTACTACAGTTTTTGTGGACTTTCCCTTGTGCCTCTGCTCTCCCTTTTTAAATGGCAAAAACAATCTCCCTGTAGTTCACAAACATGATTGATGAAATATTTTCTTGTCTTACAGCTGTGTTGCTGAGAATTTATGCAGCTGCTTAGTAGTGCTGTGAAAATAATTGCACTTCTGCTTGTGAAAGTTCTCACATATTCCAGTTATGATTGCATGATTTTGCAACCCAAATTAGAAGTTTCACATTCAGTCCAGGAAGTTTGACACTGATTGATGGATATGTGTATCAGGCAGTGAATACAGTGCACCTGTATCAGATATTCAACAGTACCCTGATTGGGATTCTGAACAGAGATAAATCCCCCCAAAATGGCCAAATTCCTCTTCCTATTTTCTTATTTTGAGACAAATTTTACATTCTGAAGTGAGCCAATCCAGGAAAATGTAGATATTTCATAATTTTTAAAAGCTTCATTTCTCCTCCTGTTTTTACCCTGGACTCCTTAAAGGACTTAAAAGTCATCAGAGTCTAAAGTGTACTTTAAGAACTATGTCTATGTTTATCAGTTGGTTGTACAGATAATTTGCAAGCTGCTGATTTGCAACAGTCTTGCACCATCAGCTATGTGTAACTGAAACAGATTTTTTTAATCTGACAGACCTCAAGTAAAAGTGGACTACAATTAATTGCTCCAGTAAGAAGAGCAATGAACAAATATCTTGATAAGATAGAAAAAACATTTGCTCTGTTAAGTCAGAAGATGTCATTAGCTGGTGTCATTCATATGAGTAGAAGTACACTTGTATTGGTGTGGCTTTGAGGCACAGTCCTACAAGTAATACATCATCCATTCTGTTGATGAAAGGTTTTGATGTTTTCCTATGTAGAAGAATGATGAAATAGAGTAAGTCCTAATCATCTGCCTACATTGCATTAATGTCCATCTGTTGCAGAAGTAACACACAGTAGGCTATTGTGATATTGCAATACACAGTGAAAAGTAATAGTATTGCTAACTGAAATCTGTGTTCTGTATCACTAAAACCAAAATCACATTTAATTCTTGCATCAGGGAAAGATAAAAGCTTGTATTTATACCGAATTATATATATATAATACAATATTATATATATATTTATATTCAATATT
>JANIJG010023953.1:0-44912 GCA_024611175.1 Megaceryle torquata | reverse complement strand
AGAATAGAATAGAATAGAATAGAATAGAATAGAATAGAATAGAATAGAATAGAATAGAATAGAATAGAATAGAATATGTTTCCTTCCAAAAGAGCAGTAAAAGACAGGTTCAGCAAAACAGTTTCTTGATTTTTAAATACAAGAGTTATGAATCTTTTGCTGGGAGAAAAATACAGACAGATCATCTTGTGCAGCACTGCCCCTGTTTCAGGGTAAGGTGGGTGTTTTGATACACTTCACCCTGGTGGTGTTTGTCATGTCCAAATTGTTACTGTTCCTTGATCAGGAGCAAAGGTTTTCTGATGAACCCTGCTCAGTGCCAGGTTTATGCAAGTCATGTTCAGAAATTACCTTGGCTAGTGACTGATTTATTTTCTGAGAAGATAACTATAACAGCTTGGAATTTGCAATTACTCAGTAGAAGGACAAAAATACTTCCTTAAAATAAAGTCATGAACACTGTATTAATAAACCCAGTAATAGCAACAGTTCTTTCCTCACATATAGGCACCTTGCCTGCCAATTCAAGGTAAAATGCTTGCCTTGTGAACCATAATCTCAGCCCTGACATCACTGTCCACCCACCCACTAAACAACTGTGCACCAAAAATGGGCTTTAGGCCAGACATTCAAGTAGGACATTTTGGGGGGGAAAAAAAGGTCAAGCAGACTTAGTCTGAGATCACTTCCATGAACAAGTAGCAGCACCACTGGATAGTCCCCACCACAGCAGCGTTACATACAGGAGGCATGCTCAACAGAGAAATCTGTCCCAGTACATTATTGCAATAGAGAGACTGAGAGTGTGTTATGGGAGGCTCCCCAAACTGTACACTACGGGGAACTTTTACAGGTCAGAACTATGATAAAGCAACAGAAATATATATTCTCCCTTGTTCCCACAGGCAAATGGGAACACAGTTCTTGTCAAGAACTGTGTAATAGCTTCTGTTTATCTGAAACCTCAGCCTGTTTCCTCCAAGGTGGTCCCTGGCTTGATAATGAGAAAGCTGTTACAAGACAGTCTGTGGCAAAATTGGCCTCACCAATTATTTTGTTTCACAGGAGCTATTCTTGCATCTCTTAAAGTTGTCATGGGCTTCAGATGTCCCAAGAGTTGCTCAAACACCACTATATATTTGAATTTTGTACTTCAAGGAATGTAACCCTGTCTGTCTGAATATGCTTTTCCAGCATAAAACAAGCATTTGAGTGCAATAACTTTTGCTACATCTTGCAAGTCAACCATGCATGGGAGCTACAGCCAGGCTTTCTCTGTTGATAAATAGTGTGGGAGATCCCTGGCATGCTCAGCTACTGCTCCCACAACAACTTCAGATCTGTGCAGCCAGCCTTCCTATTCTGGGGATGAAAGTGTTTTCAGAGGCCAGGAACCGTACAGGTATGGCCAAACTTTGCCAGTAGGTCTCAGAGGACAGTTACCCTTGAAGCTCTGGTGCTTTTGGGGTAACTAGTATAGATGTAATTTATTATTTATTTTCAGAAAGTGGAATATGAAGTTCTTAGCAAGTTTGGAAGCAAGATTATGCAAAGAAATTAAGGGTCCTTATAAGCTGTTCCTGTGTCACTGTTCACATCTCCCCTTGAATTTTCATCTTATTGTAAGATTTGTTGTTTCATCTCCCTTCTTTATTTCCATACAGGTTGCTTGCTTGGTATCTAACAGGAATACACATTCCAAGGCTGACATCACTGCTAACAAATACGCAGAACTAATGACCATTATTTTCCTACTGGAAGTTGGCCTTTCCTTGCTCACAGTGAGCAAAGCTGCCAGCATTTGGGCAGGTTGGTGTTAGACACATCCTGTTATGAGCCTGATTTGCCCCAGTCTCCTCATTCTTCCTTGTTTTGGTTTTTTTTTCAGAGTAGAAGCCAGTTTAACTACAGCATTAGCAGTGCCATTCTTTTTACGCAACAGGTTAATATGCACTGTGAAGTCTTCTCTCAATTTTGCTGTATTTTTTAAATATCATAAAAAATTTCAATTTCATAACAGTTCTGCTATCTCCCAGTTCATAATATTGGCCCAGATTTTGTGAACTGTACAGGGTACACCATTAATAATGCACCCAGCAGCATCGTCAGTTGAATGATTTACTCAAAACAGCGCCTTTTAATACTTAGGAGGGTCCTGGTGAGCAGAGCACTATCAAACCATGACCATTTACACTAAATGGGAGTGTGCAGTGAAACACTTCACTAGTGTGCCACACTGATTCTGCTCCACATTTTTCTTGTTTCTTTTTTTATAGATCCTGCTCTATCTTGATACCTTGCAGATTATAGATTTCAAAAAGTCTACATCTGAGATAATTGCCCGAGAAGTCTCAAAAGCCATATTCATCAATAGTAAAACAAAAAGTAAATAGTAATGCAGAGGACACAGATAATGATTCATCCCAAGAGGAAACAGGTTTCTAAAGCAGATAAGTGGACTTACCTTGTCTTTCTCTTTTGGCTAAAAAGGAAGCCTAGTATGACTATCTCATACTGCACTAGCCAGTTTTTAGATACTTAAAAGTGAGATGAAATGAGCCACAGACATACTGTGAAGTAGCCAACATGACAGATTATAACACCATGGTGCTGGGCACTGTCCAAAAATATTGTGGCCAACCCAGAAGAGTGATGCTCTAAACTTTGGAGAAATGGTGTGCTTGAGGTTTTCACTGTACAGGAAAGTAGCTTTGTTGGCATGCATAAGTGGGAGCAGTAATGGATATGCAGACACTGGAAAATCAATTAAGAAAAGAGAGGATCAGTGGGCAACACACAAGAAGAAAACAAACTTTAATCAACCCGAAAAGCTATAAGATACTCAGTGCATGTCCTAGAGATACAGATTTTCTCACATAAAGAAAGACTAGAAGACCCCTAAAGAGCAGGTGCCTGCATTGCTCCTGCTACCTTGGGAACAGACTTTTCCCACTAGAATGGTGCATTTCAGCACAATCCCTCCTCCACCCCTGCTGCCATTCTTCCGTCAGGCTTCACAGAAGTGACTGATGTCTCCTTAACTAAGCTTCTCCTCAGATAGAATGAACTCTAAGCAAAAAAAAATGAGAACAGAAGTAGAAGGAGCAAGCAATGAGAGATTAAGGCAACAGATAGAGGATCCTTCTGAAAAGGGATCAAAATGGAAATGATGAGCAAAGAGACTAGGGATGTTAATTAGGAAATAATCACAGAGAAGTGAGATTTCTTTCAGAGATATTTATGGCTACATGGTGAATCATTGCTGAGGCTGTACCAGTCCATCACTATTTGTGAAGGAAACCACAAGGGTCTGCGGGTGCACGGTAACAGGGACAGCTGACGACGGCCAAAGGGGAGTCAGTGAGGAAACTACAGTGATAGGGAGAAAGGAGTAGAAAATATTCCTACATCCTCTCTTAGTTTTGCTAGTTTTATTTTCCACCTTTCTCCTTCATCAATACAGTTTTCTTAGGTCCCCTATTCCTTCAAATTACATACATCAATAAAACAAGTGGCAGCATCTGCTATACCAGCTGCAAGGACACAGCATGTACAATGCCCAGAAAAGCCCTCATCTCCCATTCCCCCTGCAGGTAGTGTCCTGTGGTTGCTGGACTGGCTAGCAAGGCTACTGGGATTTCAGAAACAACATTTTTCAGAGGGAGTTTGGTCAAATGGTTGAGGTACTGGGACTCAGGAGAACACAAATCCTATCTTGCCTCAGGTCTCCTGGAAATCTGGGGCACATCCCTATATATAATTTCCTATATGTAAGATAGGGTTAAAAACACATCCTCTGTCTATTCAAAGTATATCTTTTGTCCGTTCTTCATACAGGACCTTGCATTGTGGGACCACCAGTAACAGGAAGGGCCTCCAATAAAATTTAAATAATAAAAATAATAGGTCCTAGATGGAATTCTTTGAGGAAAAAAAGGCTTAATTGTACCAAGATTTTTAAAAAAAACTATGTATGCACAAAAGGCTTTTAAAAATAATTGTGTTTATTCTTAATCTTATTTGCCAGTCTTATCTTTCAAGCAGTCAGAGATAGCACCAATATAATCTGGCAAAAGCAAGAGTAATTTAATGGAAGGAGTAGATAAAGTGTCCAGATGCATGTCCAGCATGTAAATTGAAGGAATTGCTTTATTGTACTTGCCAGATTTAGTGAATAAAAGTGCAAAATATCTTAATAAGACAACTGTTAAAACTTGGAGAGTTGGTATGTCTCCTGCATGGCTAGAAAAATCGAAGGACACAGAAGATAAAGATCTATATTCTTCCAAAGTAATGTAGTGACAGGGAGACTTGGGCTAATAAACACTCTGAACTAAGAATGACGTGAGCACCATAAACAAGTCATCGTCTAGAGAGCGTTCCCAAAGTTTATAATACATATTCTAAATCAACAAGCTCATAAAAAGTGTTGAGAGACAATTCCACTGGGAGAGACAGATCAAGAAGTGCCTGTGGAGCCACCATAAATACAGCTGCTATGGATAGGTCAGAAACAAACCACTACCATGCACAGTTCAAGACCAAGTGCATTAAATGAAAGAACTTAGTTGGGGAAGGAATCCAAAAATAAGAGAAGACGTATGGGAGCCAGTATTTATTTCTTGTTCTGCTGTATGACCTTGGAGAAGCTATTCTGGGCTTAGACCTGAAAAGTACTGACCAGTCTGCTCCTGAACTAACAAAGCCTTCAGAAACATGCCTTGCCAACACTGTTGCTTCTTGCAGGCACAGAGAAGGTGCTTCTCACACGAGGACAGAGCCTGCCAAAGTACTCTGTTATGAATTGTAAGGATGGCATCTGTTCTCAAAGCTGTATTTGCACTGGCTGTGAATCACACCATCAGTGTGGGTAGGCACCAGCTGATCACACTCAGAACTCATCTGCAAGCACAGCACTGAAATCCTGGAAGAGAACCAGACTTCTACAAAATCCCTTTGCCAGCTTTGCTTCTGTCTCCCTGTACTCAGCTTGTGGGTCTTCTATCCCATCTCCTGGCCACTTTTGAGGCCTTGCAAGTACCCATGCTGTATAGAGGGGGTTGGTGTGGCTGTGAGTATGCTTTCATTCAGCAGGAATGCTGCAGGACCTGGCTGCCCCTCAGGCCTCAAATTGTATGGGCTCTTCCAGACTTCAGTAAACCCCACCTCCCAGACATCCCCCATGAAACCCTGATCTCTATTCATCTCTCAGAGTCCCATGAAGGAAATACACACCTAAGCACAGTTAAGCTCAGGTTCTGTATTTTCTGGACCAAATTCCTCTCTGACTCGTATCAATTCCACTGGAGGATAACACTATTGATTTTAGTGGAGGTACTGCTGATTTAAACAAGGTTGAATAAGAGGAGAGCACTGGTGACCCCTGTAAAATGGGGATAATAATCTTTACCTACAACCCAAGGGAAATGTGAAAGTTAATTAATTAGTATTGTAAATCTCTGTGAGATCCTAGCAGTCTATAAATGAATTCAAATGGCACCAGAGAGAGGGCATAAAATTGTTCTTCTTACAAAAGTTAAAAAATACAGACAAGGAAGAAAAAAGTGGAGTACAGATCCAAACATTCAAACATTGAGCAGTGTGAGTCCATTTCAAGCCCTGTTCCAGTAAAAGGGTTTGAGAAACATATGAGACACGGGGTGATTTCACTCCTGAAAGCAAGATTCTGACATTTTCTTTAAAAGAAATTGCTGTCAATACAGCCCAAAGAAGTTCACAAAAGGACCTGTTTTAAGTTTAGTCAATTAAAGATGCGAGAAAAAGAACTTTAGACATCATTGACCCAGATATTCTGTGGCATTTATATTCATAAAAGAACAGAGTATAGACACAATGAATTTCAGGAAAAATTCCCAATACAGATGGTTAACTTGCCGTTCTGCCCTTCAATAGTGCAGAAGTCGGAAAGGTGATAGAGTCAGATGTAGATGGCTATTCCCTGATCAAGGGAGGAAAGTGTGCTATTTAATAATAATGAGAAAGGAAAAGAGGATTTTTTTTAAAGCTTTTGGAGTGTCAGAGTGATGCTCCAGTGGAGCAGTATCTCCTAAAAGCTGCATTCTGTACAGACAACCAAGCCCATTTCTGAAACCTTAGTCAGACACTCCAGTTTATTTGCACATCCAAATATTTAAAGGTGAGTGTACAAATGATTTGCACTGGATCATTGGGATTACTTATTCTTTCTTCTACAGCAGGGCTCCAAGTGGAACAAGACTCTTTTTCTATTGTACTACACACAAGCAAATGGCATAAAGACCAAAAGCTTAGAATGTCCTTCTCCAAGAGAGACTGAGAATGTGTTCAGTCATGCTCTGCATTCTGTTTCTCTCCACTGACCATAGAGAGTCCTGGAGACTTGTTGAATGACTTGAGCAGACAAATTAGGTCCCTACAATGGGGTTTTATGGGACATTCCATGTCCTCAGAATGTCATGTTTAAAAACATTACCTGAACATTATTCAGAGGCCAAAAAAGTCTAATAAAATCTCACTTGCTGTATTCCTTAGATAGTGGTGGGGGTTTTTATTTGTTTTTGTTAATTTGTTTGTTTGATTGGTTGTTTTTTATCTATGACTACCTGACATTCCCCAAAGCCAGCAGGAAGACAGGTGACAATTTTAAGTGTACCTGTTTAAATTCAAAGCTAGCATCACTGCGAAAACAGCAGAGATCCTCTTCATTTAGTTCATTCCATCTGGCTCAGGTAAATTTGAAGAAGCAAAAGACAATGCTCTTCTACAAGCCATCATCACCAAACCAATGACTAAATCAGAAGAGGCTGATTAAAGCTCACCCTTCTCATTGAGTCCCATATAGTCTAGGATGACTGTCTCATCTAAGGATGGTAAGTCAAGACACCTGTAGATCCAAAGAAGAAATGAGGGAAAGCAATGCTGGCTTAATTTGCAGCACCATGTTAATGAGACAATGTTTTTGCTGTTGCTTTGGAATTTATTTCTTACCATAGAGTATGCTTTTTCCCTCTAAGAAGACCTGGCTTCCTTCCCCTTGATGTCCCTTACTGCCTATTTTTAGCTAAAAGTTCTGTGAATACAATTACAAATACAAGGGCATTACTTCCACAGTCATCTATCTGTCCTGGAACTAATAGCTTCCTTAACTTCACAAGTGACCTGGCCAGTGTGATCATGCTCCCTTATGTATATATAAAATCTTCATTGATGAGGCATTTTAATAATTGCTGTGTTTTAAAGAACCATTTTTGGATACATGGTACTCAGGCAGTGTTAAAAAAACACCCTGAACAGCAGCTGAAATCATCCGTATTTTTCAGCTGCCTTCCGTGATCAGTGCACTATATCAGGTGTAACCCAGGGGAAAAATCAAGTAAACCATGCAATAGCTGAAGTTTTCTTTTGAGATGTCTTTGAATCACATAACCTCAAAAGATTTTTGTAACCAGCAAAATCTACACTATTTATTAGCACTGAGCCCCTCAAACAGGTCCTACACTTGGTTCATAACCCCAAAATCCCAATGATCTTTGTGTTTCTTCTACATTAAGAATGAAATGAATTTGCAAAGCAGCACAAGGAATCTTCTCTGATATTTGCCTGTGTAAGTAACTAGATGGAGAAGGCTGGGCTCTGGACTAAGACAGGCAACCTTCCCTCTTCTCCCTGCCTGAGGATCTGAACGTGTATGTGTAAGTGAACTTCTCGATGGGCTATCTAGATAGAAAATCAACTCTTCTTTTGCACAGCACCTAACACAACTGGAAACCAACATCTGGGTTCTAATATAATGTACGCATTAAAAAATAGATTAGTCAGTTTCAAAGGATATCTGATCTTCCTAATGATGGGCAAGGGACACTGATGAATTACAATAAAAATGAGATAACAGATAGAAAACTATTGCAAAGATGTTTAAAATAGCATAACATCGCAGGCTGATAGAGGCCTTTCTTAATATACTCTACTATTGTGACTGAAAAATTGTACCTATACATGTCAAATACTTCTTCTCCTTATAAGTGCTGTCTTTAATCTTTAGGATTTGTGAAGGTCCAGATTTTGAACATTTCTGTGGTGGCTCTAGGTACCTCAGTCTCTTCATTTATAGTATGTTGGCACATTATGATTTCTTATCTAGTAATAGTGTCTAGAGGCAAACCAGCTCAACATCCCATAGCGCTTTGGTAAGATATGGAAAATTACAGTCTCTGTCCCAGAGCTTAAAATTGTTTATCTTCATTCTAGACATCTTATGGAGTTTAATGCTTCTGAAGTGCTTAGAAAGCCTGCAGTGAAAGGTGGGTTATAAATGCAAGGAGTACTACCAATGATAATAGATCCCTTGGATTCAGGTAAAATCAGAATATACGCCGTGGTGCATTAAAAGTAAAGGTAAAACCAAGGATTTAGTAATCAGCTATCATCAAACTAAAGAAAAATATCTCTGTCACCAAAGAGTGTAGCTAGAAAGTGATAGGTGGACTTCAGTTCAAAAGTTCAATTATACAATTTCAGATTCAAAGGAAACTTCAGCACAGCTATTGCCTAGCGATACGATTACTGAAACCTTGAAGGAATGAAATTGAGTTTGAGCTGAGTGTAGGAGCAGTAATTTACCAGGTGGAGTATTCAGAATACGTTAACCCTGTAAATGCCATTGGCAAGGTAGAATTGATTAATGCAACAGTGGCCTATTTCTGAAGATAACAGTCAAATTCTAACTCAGAAAAAAAATGCATTTTTTAACTTAATCATTGCTCATATACAAGAGTGAATTCCATCCAAAGCATAAAGAAAAATTCTCCATCTTGATTCTTTGATAGAAGAATCTCTCTCCTGATCCAGTCAGAGATGCATCTAATGCTGGGTCCCCAGTGACAGTAAACAGCATCATCTGTTTTAGGGGAAGAATAAGAAACCTTTTCATAGTTTTGATGCAATAACCTGCCCTAATGAATTACTTTCCTATATACTTCATAAATCAATTTATGCTCCAGGTTACCAAGTTGTTGGTATTATCAAAAAGTCTTGGGTTTTAACTGTTGTTGGGAGCTGAAATTCCATTTTTGCTGTGATACTTATGGGTAGTCTTCCTGTCTGCTTTGGTAACATAATTCCTTGACATTCAACAGTGTCTGTCTTCACATAAGCACATGGTTAAAATGCTGATGATTTAACTTTACATTTGCATGGCAACTTTCAAACTGCAATGCTAAAAAACTCAATATTAGAATCAATCCTACCATTGAAGAACTTTCAAAGCTAGAACAGATGATTGCTATAAAATAGTCTGACATAATTTTGAAAAGTTCCCTTCCAAACCAAACCATTCTATGATTCTATGATGTTCCAGTGTTTATATGTAACTCTGGTGTAGAGTATTTTTGAATAGTAGCTGTCCAGCCACAGTAGGGGAGGACAATAAACAACAAACTGTACAGTACAAACTGTAAAGGGCAACAGACCTGACTGAGCAAGGGCACTCTTTATGGGCCCAAAATTAGGAGATAAGACATAGTTCTTCCCATGGGAAGTAGCTGGATGAGCCCTTGAAGATGACAGCTTGGAGCAATGACCACACCTTTGATGCCAGAAGAACTGCCAATGAAAATAAATCCTGGACTGTTGGCGAACATGGCACTCAAAGAGAAAAGCTCTTAATCTCACTAGACAGCTGGGATAAACACTTATAAAGGAAACATTTTCAAAAGACTAGGCAGATTATAAAGGCACCAGGAGTCACTGAAATCTTGTTAAACATTGTTCACTGCATTACTTTGGATTTTAGTTTGAACTTACACTGTCAGATAAATTCCATTTATCTCCTGAATGCTTTTCTCACTGTGTTTGTTGCTATGAATTCACACCTTCAGTGAAGATTTACATTTCGTCCTTGATCGAAACAAAGATAATGTTCAACTTCAATCATTCTAAGGCGTCTTTTTTTTCACTTAACTGGGTCAGTGTATCTAGTGTGACACTGAAAACACAGGTTATGGTGTTCAACCATTAATGTAGGAAAGCAGGATGGTCTTACAGGTAAGGTACTGAATTAGTCCCCAGAGATAAAGTCTCTCTCAAACACTTCTACAGACTTCAAGCCTGACCTTGGAAAAGCTACATTAGTCCCCCTGTGCATCTACAAAATCAGGAAATAAATGCTTTCTCTTCCCTTTCTGCTGACCTTGCCTTTTGCTACACACAAGACCAAGCACATTGGGAACAAATTTTAGTCAAGGTTTCTGGTCATTCTTTCAATACAGCCAATGATGGATCATCACCATCATGGTAAATTTTGTGATTTAACCAATGCAATTGCTCCATCATACTTCAGAAACATAAAGACTTACATGATATTTTTGCAAGAGCTGTAGAAGAATTCCCTTGAGCACTCCCACACTTCCATTTGCTATCCTAACTCGTCATTAATCACAAACTAATGAGTGCCATTTTCTGTTCTGCATTGATACCTTCGTTTCTCCTCCTGTGGGGCTACCAACCAGCACTGAAGGACGTGTCCAGACTGAAAGCATTTATCTATGCAATCTCACAGAGTTCAGCATTTCAGATAAAACAAGACTTTAATACAAAGTAACATTTTCTAGAAACTAATTTCACTGATAATCCCTTCGGGTTGGCTCAGTTTGTGCTAAAAGTTAATTTTGCCCATGCTCTTACCTGCATGTTTGTAAGAATGACAACATGCCCCCTGATGTCCCACTGCCCTCTGTACTTCTTCCTGATTTGTTCATATCAGGTTTTGAACCAAACTACCCTTAAACAACTCAGTTTGTTTTCCTACATATTTTGCCTCCTTGGCAATACAGAGAAGATGATTCTGATCCAAGTTTCTTGTTACAAATTGTGTTTGATGCAATGCAGCAATTTATACTAATAAATCTTGATCATCATCTCTGTGTACTTAATGACTGTGTCTACAATAATTATCTATGCTACTAAATCTATACTTTAAATTGTTACACTACTTGCTGACATGGTTTTGGCTTGGGCTAACAAGCTCAAGTAACTTCTAGGCATAAGTGAAGGCATTAGCATGATCCAGGAACCACTCCTGGCAGGCTGTTTGGAAACAGTGACTTTATTTTGTGTGGTGAGAAAGTTTGGTAGTGCAGCCATGGTCTGTTCTGTGCTACCTGGCTGCCAGGCCACAAAATAGTGCCAGGTACATTTACCAGCATACACAGCCAACAGAGAGCATCAAAGGAGGAATTGAGAGTGTGTCTGAAAAGGCCAAATTATATAATTGTCACTAAAATGCACTGTGGTTGAGCTACAAACCTGTAGAATGTATGCTGCTACCTGGTGACAGAGAAGGAGCAAAGATGGCATCTTTTATACCACCTGGACTGAAAGGAGATGAATGGGTATGTGAATGATCTCAAGTGCAATCTAAAATAGTACCATGACTGTCTGAGACTATCCAGGGCTCCTTGTAACCTGCTTAGCAGCCCCACATCTTCATGAACTCTGAACCTTACAGCCAATCTTGAGAGGGAGGGAAGCATTAACACCTCCTGCTCCTAAACTAGAGTTTTTCACTGTCCATGTTATGGCTCAATGGAAGATGACAATGGGTTTCTAGGGCACAGATCACAGACTTTTCCTTAATGTCCACATGGGAAAGGTGTTTTTAATAAAAGTCAGAAAGGTTTTCTGGGGTTTTATTTTAGGAAAAAAAACAAAACAAAAAAACCCCAAACAAACACACACCCCCCCACAAAAAAAATACCCAAGAGAAGAAAAGAAAAAATCCCAGAAGCTAAAACTTCTTAAAAACTCAGTGTCATAACTTCCATTCCCATCAGCAGACATACTGAAGTTATTGATAAAAGCATTACTTAATCACACAACTTTAAATATCTGTGTCACTGTCAGTAATAAAATAAGTATAGGACAGTGCAGTCAGACTATTCCTGAATATTCAATGTGTTATTACAATAATTAAGATGAATAGTGACTACCTGTCTTGTCTGTTGATACCTTCTCGGGCAGCTAACTATAGCTACATTAAATGACATTCTAAACATGATCATCCACTGATGCATTAACCCCTTTTATACAGCAGGCATAAGTCACAAATATTAAGAGCAAATATGCCATATTCAACTTACTTGAACTCCAAGGAACAGTGGTGGGAAATAAATTGTTTGAAAACTACAGAGTAAAATTCAATCCAAACATGTTGTACATTTATCACTAGTCCATGAACACAAGATCATTGTTTAGCCCAATTCTGAGATATGGGTCTTCTTTTTAAAAATACAGCATATTGATAGAAGTGAGGCACATGCAGTCTGAGTATTGTTAGTATCAGGCAGCAGAAAGGATCAGAGACAAGAAGAAAAAATTATAGTAGTTTGTTTTCCTCAGGAAAGAGTCAAATTACTGGATTGGAGTCAATTTGAACAAAAAAATGGACTTTGTAAGCTGGAGAATGAATGTCTCAATTATTCCAAATTACTCTAGTCCAGTGTATCTTACCATAACCAAGCATCACTTCAAAAAACTGGCAATATTTGGCACTTCACAGAATTAGTCTCTACCTCCCATTGCTTCAGGATATCAGCCTTTCTTTCCTGTTACCTCTCCTCCTCCCAGGCTGTTCTATCCTCCTTCTCACTCCTGCATCAATAACTGTGTTGTCAGCATCAATAGCAACCAAATATAATCTGTTCCTCTCAGTGGCTTTGCATCCCACTTCCCAGCAAAAGATAGCAATGAGTATATGGTAATTCTTTCTGCTTGTATAGAGTTCCATCACAAATTCTTCAGTAACATTTTCAATGTTCTTAGCCACTTCTTCCCTTTCCAAAGAAATATGCAGTTCAATGCTGGGGGAAGAGACAGATTAAATTAGACTGAGTTTGCAAGGTTCTGTATTACCATTACAGTGATTGAGTTACCATGAACGTGCAGAAATAACAGGTTGTGAGTTTGTCAGTTTATTTGTCAATTAGTGGAATCTCCATTTTATGGAAGCTGAGATTGAGACAGCTTTCAAATGTGCAGGCTCAACTGTCCAGCATACATCGAAGAGGTGTAAAGATGACCCTGCCTAGATACGCTAGCATAGCAAAAACATAAAGGACCTAACAGCCTTCTGAGCTGGGAAGAGCACTGAGGTTATATCAAACTTTTATAGCAGAGAGAAGTGGATCTCAGCACATAAATGCTAAAGAGGGTAGGAGCCAGTGTAGAGTGCTGAAGAACACCACAGTTTCTCTCATCAGGCTCAAATAGAGCATATTCTAACAGGAAAAACTGAGCACAGACAGAGAAAAAAGGTTTAAACCACTCAAGTGGAGTAGCAGAAAACCCTATATATACCTCAAGTTGCTCCATGATCTTGAGAGGACAGAATAATTTGAACCACTAGAAGTAAGAGAAGCAGCAGCCTGCATCAAGATACAAATAGCAAAGTACTCCAGAGTCCTTTAGGGCAGAATTGAGGGGTGAGTGAGGACATCACACAGCACAGGAGAAGAGGGTGCTAGCACCTGACTAAGGCATCAGGGGAACCATGAAACACAAATGCACTTCTATTCTTCACATGCAGAAGCAAGGAATGAAATGATAGATCATATCAGGTACTCCTGAGCAGATGTAATATAGAAGGGAATAAGGAGGGCTATGTTGTTCAGGCAGAGTGAAAACAAAATCAGAGTTTGTAAAAGTAATACCTAGGATGGTCAGACCAGTCATTAAAGGACTTGCTTGGAACTGAAGTCCCATCTTGCTCAGTCTGCACATGACCTTGAGCAAGTCTCTCAGATTCTTGAAGCAACATGGGCACTTCGTGTCTGCTGATTTAAATATCCTTGAAAGAACAGACATAATCTTTCTGAACTTCATTTCTCCATTTACAAAACAGAGATAGTAGCACCTCACGCTGCCTGGGTTTTAAGAAGAGAAACACATTAAAGATGATTAAGAGTTTGCTTACAACAGTAGCAAAGAACACATGAGCAATGAAGGCAAGGTAAACAATCAGACACTAATAACTTATGTCTTACTTGTTTGTAAATACTGTAGACATTGAGTCCCATTCATCCTTGGTACAATCCCATTAATGAGGCCACATTCTGCATTGTCTGTCTTTATCTTTCTAATGATCCCTATGGAAAATTGAGGCAGAGGAAATGAGAAGCTTTATTGTGCTTAATATCCAAAGTGACAAGTCTTTCATAAGTGGTGAAATGAGATTCTTCTGCACAGGTATAGTGATGAGGTTTGAAAGAAGCCCGTTACTGGATTAAACAGGGTAATTGCAGTACAATTAGGTACAAGCACTTAACTCCTCTCTTCCAAATTCTCAATTATAGTAATAAAAATGCTTTTGTTTTGCCTTTTGTGCTTCATGGCTTACAAATGCTCCTGTCTCCTGCAGCTCAAGAGAAAAAAAAAAAAAAGAAGAGAAAGAAAGAGCTCTGACACGTTTCCAATGCAAGTGGTACAGCGCTCCTCATGATACATTATAGTGATGCTTAAACCCTGACAGCCTTAGTGTAACAGCACAGCTAAGTCTATCACTGTACTTTCCTGTCTTGTGAAAAGAGCTTTGGATAAGATGCAAAGCAACACTCCTGAAAAACCATTCGCTGGTTTTCAGAATTATCTCTTAAACTCATCTGGTAAATCATCTCCCACTTGCAGAGTGTGTGGGAGACAGCTTTGCCCACAAGCTGGGAACAGGATCCTTACAATTTAGTCACTCTTGTGTTTCACAAGCATCATTCCCAACAGAAGACAAATGAGCCCTGATTCCTACAAACATATCCATTATTGGCAAATATTCTCTAAGTCATCTGTGTGAAACAAATCCTCAAGATGGGGGAAGCTGATTTAGCTCCTTTATTATTTGCAGTTCTTTTCTCAGAGGATTTGAAGGTCACTTATGTCACTTTTCTGACTGGATGGCTTGAACTTTTTTAAAAATTTAATTAGGCCAACAAAAAAAAAAAAAAGAAAAAGAAAACACCAGTGAATAGCAGATATCTTTCTATGCGATTATTTTTCTTTGCATGTAGGTCTGTGTATTTACATAAAGGAGGAATAAGGAATTGCCAAGCCTTAACAGAATTTGGCTTTGATTTTAACCTGTCCAGAGCACTGTTTTCCACAAGTGCTCACCTCCAATTCATATCCTCTGTTTCTTTCCTCTCCTTTTGCTGCTCTATAAGACATACCTATCTAGAAATCATGTCTGTATTATACTGTTTGGTGGTTCCTTTTGATTTTGGTGGGATTTTGCACATTTCACAGTGGACTCCATATGTGGCTTCTTCTTCATACCTTTCTAGCATCCAAAAAGGCACAGGAGGGTTCACAAAGCCCCCATCAGTACATGGGGTGCAGGGTTAAACGCAGGACAGGATCTTTAGGACCTGTAACGGAACAAATTTTGGTGATGTCCACAATTCCTAGCAGGTAAAGAGGAGAGGGTAGTGATGGGTTTCAGATGATATAAAGGGCAGTGGGATTTTCAGATTATCACCTTGACACTTTCCTATAGGGTTAGTATTCAGAAACTCCCAGGCATATTTTATTCTTTCTATTCAATCTCTTTTTGAGCAATGCTTGGGTAGGCTGCATGCACAGTAAGGCAGATATACATTATTGCCTCAAACATGCTTGCCCCAAGTTTTAAGCTGCACCAAACTCACTGTTCCAAACCAGGCAAGCTCCATGTTTATGGTCATTCAAGACATATTTGGAAAACCTGTTCAGTTGTCATAACCAAAATGGATTCTCAGCCCTTCAAAAAGCATTCCATTCTTCAAGTGTCTTAGCAAAAGAAATCTCCCACAAATACGGTGATACTGTGGCCAAGTAGACCAGATGCTCAGAATCTAAAGAAATATTCGTGCATATTGGGATTCTGGCCATAGAAGACTCAGTCCTGAAGAGCACTTAGGTATTCACTTAATTTTATTCATATGAGTATCCCCAATGACATTAATAGGCATGAGGCTTAAATAATTGCTGGATAAGTGCCCCAAGTTGCAGAACAAAAGTAAGAGAAAAGGAAAGAAAAATGGAAAGAAAAACAATGCAAAGATTAGCTGGTTTTTTTATTATTATTTCACTGGAAAATTTCTTTTTTGTATCATTATGCTAAAATCTATGCATAAATATGTATGTCTGAAGTTTCATTAAGACACATTAATCCTGTATTTTATTACCTTGCACATTTCAAACGAGTAGGTAAAAAGTTTCCTCGACCCAAAGAAAAAATTGATTCTGCCTGTAATTTATGTGAAGTTCCAGCATATCTCCTATATTGTTGCAAGGCAAAAAGAAATTGTAATTAATTTTAAAGGTCTCTCAAAAATATTCACTCAGTTTACTCTGAGTGTGTGTGCTTCTGACAGCTTCTGCTGTCTGTCACCTCTCAGTCATTCCCTACACTTGATCTTGCCTGCCCACTTTTAGAGACAAACTGGAATAACTTCAGCTTCTCTTAGTCAGTTGTCACCATGGGCTTTCAGTTGCCCATAACCAGTGACTACTTCAATTTAAGATACCCTAAGGTTTAAAACCTCCAGCTGCAACTTCAGAGGGTCACACAAATTCTTCTTTAGTCAGTACAGACAGTGGCACCTAGAGATTGACTCAGCAGATCCTCTAGTAGGCAGAGGTCCAACTTAGTTGTCTGCACACAGTGTCATCTGAGATGTCCCAGGGACTGAATAAAACCACATGCACCAGCGAGCAGCAAGGGCCAGAGCTGTGTCACAAGAGAAGAAGAGCAAGGATCACAGCAAGACAAGTAAGGGCAAAGACCTCACCAGCAAAGTTGCAGCCTCACGGTACCCCAGCAAGGTAAGCATAGAATGTCCAGTGATGGTAGCCAGGGTTAGTCAAGAGCCCAGACTGCCAGACAAGACCACAGTGCTGAGCTAGGTCCAGGACAGTGTCAGGGACTGAATCAAAAGATTACGTGAGGCGTGGCTGCTAATGCTCATACAGGTCAACACAGGTCAAGCAGGGACTATTTAAATGCAGCTCCCAAGAGAAGGGAGGTTTTTCAAACAGCTTCTTGTAATCCCAGATACCTTATCAGGACCCTCACACCATAAGCCTGGTGACAGTTCAGGGTAGTTCACCACACCTGAGATGTTACCGGACACCTATGCTTAGGCAGCTGATTAGACACATACATTGGCATCTAATGCCATATACCATATCATCATTAGGCTGACACAGGACCCAAACCACTCTCATAGCCTTCCTATGCAAGTACAATATCCTAGGCCATTTCAGATGTCTCTGGATGACTGTGTGGACAACTACATCATTCTTCTAGCTCCTGGCCATCTCAATGGCTCTGTAGGCTGTATTGGTGCATCAATAAACTCTCCTCTGATTATAAGGGTTGGCATCTGCCTACAGGTACATAAATTCAGATACTTAATCTTGAAGTCTGCCCCAACTGTTCAATACAGTTTAAAGATTTTTTTGGGAAAGAGGTAGGCAGTTGGAGAAAATGGTCTCTAGAAGCTGTGGTTCATGTTCTCTGCCAAATAGACAAAAGGCTTTTGGTATTATCGTTCTTACAATCTTCACTGTTGTGAAACAGAGCCATTAGAGTATATATTTAATATTTTATATGTATGTGTATATATAAAAAGCAGCTATCTATAAATGATGAAAGAGCAGAAGATCTTACTGTGTTGGTAGGAGGACTGAATGGTCACAGTAATCTCATTTTGCAATAGTCTTTTCCACACGTCTACTTCAACAAATTTCTTTGCATGTGTGTCCAGCCCCAGCAGGCTCATAAGTAGACTTTTTATTGTCCTTTTTGAATATAAGTTTAAAGCTGCTGGGCTAAAGGTTTATTTGATAAAAGAAAACTTGTCTTCTAAGAGGTTATTCTCTTCTTCAGGTCATGTTATGGCTATATGAGAAAGATACAATTACATGAGAAAAAGAGAACTGAGACCTCAAGAATAAGAGTGGATGAGACCTCATGGATGAGGGACACTGAATAAGAAGCATAGCACACCCCATCTGAAGAAACTGCATGGAAATAGCCACTTCTGTCTGTGCGCTTCATCTGCAGCGATGAGGACAAAAACTTTTCCCAGGTTTGAAAGGAAAAGAGCATTTAAAATTATCTAGTGTTCATGTTCTTTGGTAAGGTGGATTATATGAGCCATACACTGAAACTTTAACATCTTATTAAAGGCTGTTTCAAAATAACATGCTTCCTTGTAATACAATGTTATGGTTTAAAGGGATTGCATTTGCAGGAAACCAAGGACCACTCAATCAAGGAAAAAAATTTTCCTCCAACATCACATGTGCTTTCTCCCCTTAAGATCATGTACCATTTCTTTTCCATGACTGTTCCTCCTGACTTCTTGTTATGAGTCAGAAACAGGTGTGCTTACTTTTCCTTAAAAGCAAGGAAATAACCATGGTATGTGGTGAACCTACTGAAATGCCTTCTCCTGCCCACCACCTTAGTCCCTTTTGTACTCTATTGTTATGTTTTTCAGAAAATTTTGAAAGCTTTGGAATATTTTCTGTCCAGAGTACACTACATAGATACTTGTTCTCCCAGACTTACTGTCAGTGCTGTGTATTAGATCATAAATATGTATTTACATAAGGCTGATGCTGATAACAGCTATGAACCTAATAGAAAATTTTGCATTCAACAAGAGAAAAGATTTTCGTTTTTCATCAGCCTGTAAGTCTTGCTCTCAAATTCATTTCTTTCCACTGGATACAATCTAATATGGTTTGAGAGTATCATAGCAATCTTGATGCAGCACCTGTTGAAATATACATGGCCACCTCCTGGGGTGTGGATAAAACCTCAAAATGGAGAATAAATAACTTATTATAAAGAACCAGATTTCCAGTTGTTGTTCACGGTAATATAAAAGAACTTCTGCTTTATAATTTAGAAACTCCATCGGGTTCATATCTTTATAGTATTTTGAAGGCATGTATCAGGTAGAATGAAAGAATAAGCATTTACTTTTCCATTAAGAAGGGAAGAAGGAGGGGAGTGCTGTGCTGCTTTATATATAAAGGTACTAGTCACTGCTGAAAACCTGAAGATGAAAAATCTATATTCTCATAAAAAAAAATAAGGAGCTAGTTTCTTTCATTGGTGAAATAAATATATTAAAGGAGGTCCCCTGACATTAAAACCTTAAGGGGGAAAAAAACCCCAACCAATCCAACCCCCCCAGAACCCCCAAAATGATGTGTTAAGGCTTTGGGTGATGGAGTCAGAAGACATCGGCATGAGAAGAGATTTGTACTCCTGGTACCAAACGAGATGGAAAATGAGTTCCTAGTGGGGGTTATGGGTTCCTATTGTATGCAAGGTGGGATACCTTCTACATCAATCATCCACGGTGTCTCAGTGGCAAATCCATGGACCAGTGAGACACCTAACACTGAATTTTGCTTCTTGGCCTCTTGGCCAGAACAAAATCAAATGCCATGATATCACAGCAAGTGGAAATGAAAAATGCAATATAGTGAACAATAACTCGTAAAAAAAAATCAGAAAGAATTTGAAGATACTCAGAGTAGGCTGACATTTGGATGTTGTATTTCAGTTTCAGAGAAGATGGCTATTATGTGAAAGCTATGAAATGTGACATTTTTTACTGACTAGCACTAGGCTTCTTGTTATATCTGTTACATACTTTCTCTGCATGTATCTATGCCTGTGTATGAGCAGAAGAGAACATAGTTTTTCATTACAACTCTGCACTGCTTGAAGCAATCATAGTGCTGAAGGTCTAAAATTATCTCATATTCTTTCTCTTTAGATTGTTTTTTCTGACCTGAGAAATCAATTGGCTTTTCAAAGCCACCTGGAGAATATGGATGAATCTCAGCATTGACTCCTTCAGCCATTGTCTTGATCTAAAGCACAGAAACCCAACAGGAGCTGTTTAAGGATAGCACATCTGTAGGAGAAAAAGAATCTACATTCAAGATATCCAAACTCACTCTATTGACTACATCTGTACTTCTAAATTAAACAGTGTCAGGGCACAGGCCCTGGAGACCAATTGAACAGTCTGAAGCATGTTTTTTTCCCAAAGCTAACTAGATTTCTCCTGAAAAAAAACAAATAAACAAACAAACAAACAACAAAAAAAAAAGCAACCACACACAAAAATAATAATAAAAAATAAAACACAGGGGGAAAAAAAAAAAAGAAAAGGGGAAAAAAAAAAGAAAAAGGGAAAAAAAAAAAACAAACCCACCTTTCGGCTACAATTTAGGAGTCCATTCCCAATTAGGCAAGTCAGATTGTTAAAGAACTGGTACTATCATGCCATATCCACAGCCAAAGGCCTTAGCACTGTTTAGTTTGCTGTATAGATGTAGCCATTTCATCAAGTCACCATGGTAAGACTACAGGTTCCTCTAATGCTTTTTAACACATCATACGCAACAGATACTCCAAGCAAAATCCAGTAAAATGAAGTGAAAAACTGATCAATTATGCATACTTTAGACAACAGCTGAGAGAAATTGGTATTCAGCACTTAATTATTTGCATTTTAAAAAAATATAAAAGACTGCTGGGAAGATAGTCTTGTGCCTGGCCATGGATCTGGCATGGTAGTGCATTCAGGTCCTAGATCTGCTGAGTCTTGCTGTATGACCTTGGGAATTAGATTTCATATGTCTGAATCTCAATTCATCCATAAAACTGCACTGGCAAAACATTTTCAGTTCTCAGCTAATATACTCAGCTCATCAGGGCAGTATGTGTACATCTCTTAAAATCATTTTGGACAGCATGAAGCTCAACAGGCTCTGACTCAGTTTGGTCCTCTAGGCTTCTGGAATATACCAAGCAATAAGTTGTGTATTTTGAATAACTTTAGTAAATCATCTATTAAAAAAAGTCTTCACAGCAGAGCTCACAGTGTGCCTCGTCATGGGAAGTACTGCCAAAATTGTAACAATTAAGTGTCTATCTTAGGTACTTCTGTAGCTCCCAGAACCATATTATATCAGCATATCACAAGCTTTAATGGATTTTTCCTCCCCATACAGCTGTGAGACTGAGAAAGCATCCTGTTTTTTACAGCACTCAGTGAGACCTGTATCTGAACTGGGGCAACCTGGCAGATGGGGAAATATACTGCATGGCCCTATTGCTATCAACCCTTAAGGAGCTATGGCATGCCCAATCCAGATCCCAAACTGGACAGGGGTGTGGGGGGTATGAAACACGAGTATTGCAGGGTGCACTACAGAGTACAATTCTAGAACTGAAGAGCCAGCAATACTGTCATTTGGAAGTCTAAATGCCATTGATTTCAGTAAGTTTGATTTTAAATGCACCTTAAATTACAGCCGGATCTGACCATAATGTAAGAGAGCTTATTCGTGATAGCAACAAATTGTGCCAGTTTGAGTACAACTGTATGCATGAGTTGTGGGGTTGACAAAACCCTGAGGGGCCGACCAAGACTGCAGAGGACAATGACTGAGAAAGCCATTTCTCCTCCACAAAGTCCAAGGCAGACACTGCAACCTCTAAGCTATTTTTCCTTTTAGGTACAATTTCTCTCCCAGATGGAAAGAATCAGAAGATCAGAATTTTGTTTTCAAAATACCTTTTTCCCATCTTGATGATAATTGACCAGACAAGTTGTCATGTAGTTTCTGGAAATAAAGTGGTTACCACAGATTAAGTGGTTTCTCATTTTAGGAATGTTTTACTCAAGTGTCTGTCAAACAGTCCATATTTTAGAAATCAGTACTCTGTAATTGTTGCCTTGGTTATAGAGAGGCCAGGAATTGGAATGGGATTACCTTTGGGTCCTTAGTGAATCTGACAGGGACAAGGAAATATGGTCAGGCTTTTTTTCCCACTAGACCCTGAAATTCTAGACAAGGTCCCTAGGAAATCACCAGTGGTAGAGAAGTGGTGGAGAATGATCTAATGTTTTTAAACCTATTTTGGAGTTAAATGAAGCTGAAAACAACAACAACAAAAAAATCTGCATTTTGAAAGAGAATTAAAGATCAGTTAAAATCTAGGTATGCTCTTTTTTAAAAAAATAAATCTGTAAATTTTCTTCCTGGCAAAGAACTGTAGCTTTCCTGGTTCTTCTGAGACATATGTCAGCACTGTCATTATTTTGCTAAGGAGACATAGTTGGCAAACAAGACAGAGGTAGAATCTGAGAAAATGGTTGGTTGAACAAAGCCATCCTTTCTTTTCTTGCTGTTAGACAGCACTTAAAAGAAACTGAGGTGGAAGCTAGTTTCCTTTTCAGCATGAGGCTGGAGAACACACAAGATCTTTAAATGCAGGTCAGCACCTTAGCCAGTGAGGAAGAAGTAATTAAATTACATTTGTCCAGGCTGGTTGTTAAGTTGCCCTGGGTGGCTGAACAATAGGCTTTTCTGAGCCTGGAGAAAATACATGTTTTTCCAATTAGATGAAGTAACAAGAAGACAAAGAGATATAGGAAGGATGCTCTAAATGACAAGAGCTACAGAGACTGAAAATGTCATATTTGTATTGCTAAGACAGCATGAAAGGAGTTCAAGAAGCCTGTGAAGAAAGAAAAAGGTCGTAAGTACGGCAAAAGAAATTCAGAGGCGTGCACATAGACAATGTACAAAAGAGACCAAAATTTTGTAACAATCTTTGTATTATATTTTCTCAGTCTGTGATGGAGTTACATTAATCTGAAGACAGTAGCTGCAATATTAGGTAGAGTATGGAGAACCTGCGAACAGATCCTACTTCATCTGACTCTGCTCCAGTCATTCCCCAACTGGAGCCTCTCAAGCTCCAGTACATGCAGGGATCAGTGTCATAATCCAGAGGAACACTGCTTTGAGGGGCAGCAATTTGAGATTTATGTTCCTCACTAAAGAATACAGTCTTCCAGGACACAGATCTGCTGTACCCTTCTGGGAACACACACACTTCATTCTCTGGGATATTTTCAGCAAATCTAAAAGACAGGTTACATCTATATTCCTAAAAACAGATTTATGTGATCATCTCAGGCAGTGAAATATGAACATTTTAAAATATGTTATGGTTTTGTAACTCCTATCACCACTGTCTTTTACTTAAGATACTCAAAACTTATATCACACTGATGTAAAAATGAACACTTCCTTTTACTCTGGGGCATGAAAACTCACAATTTATGTTATTGCAAAACAGTTTTCACAGTATGTTGTTCTGAAAACCTTATGTTATTTTTTGTGATGTTACTAATTTTTGTTTGTGCCTTTTTCAGCATCCCATTGCCAGTAGCCTGTGACACTGTGAGTGATCATTTGTGTGTTTTCATGTCTGTGAAAGTCAAGGTCTGTGTAAAAAGGAGCAATAATCCTCTGGCACACACACTTCACACAGAAGGTTTTCTATTTTTATATAGTCTTTTGTCCCACTATTTTACTTCAAGTCTCCTCTCTTCAAAATAGGAACAACTGTTGCTTCAATAATATTTAGGATCCAAGATGGCAAATAAGTGTTTGTAGTAGATGTTCTTATTCATAAAAGATGGTCCACTCATGTCAGAAAGACTATTCTCAGGCACAAGGGTGGCCTTTGGATTGAAAACAAAATAATTTCTGTCCAAAAAAAGTCATCAGGGAAAGAAAACAAAACTCCATGAAAATAAACATAATGTGGCAATTTAAAACACAACTGTATCTTCCTTCTAGTGGCTAGCTTAGCTAGAGAAAGTCATAATTACCTAGTCTAACGGGGCCACGGGACCAACAGAGAGTTGGGGTTTTCTGCAGTTTTCCATTAGTAGAAAACTGACAGAGTTCCAGAATGTATTTTAAGTTGGGCATGGACTTAGGCCTCCTACATATGGTAAGAGAAAGCCAAGAGAATGTGATATATTTCGATCCTTATGTTTCAGATTTATTTTCTGTCTTCTGTATTTTTTTATTGCTATTAATTTCTATTTAATTGGAAGGGACTGGCCTCATTTGCTCTAGGCACATATACATTAATTAAAACATAGAAAGAAAGATTAAAAGTAATTAATTTTTTTTTTTTTATTATTAGACCAAATATCTGGGTCCAGTAGGTCATCTTAAAGTATTCCTCAAAAATACCATTCACAGCAACTGAAAATTTAGCTCTTGGCTTCTCCAGGACAAAGACCAAAGTAGAAGGCCAAAAAGATTAAGAAGTCTAAGTCTAAGAGAAGATCAGAACATTTCCAACAAAAACCAGCCAGCAGGATTCTCCATTAGTGGTGAAGTCCAGATGGAACTTCAACACTAACCTCAGTTGCCTAATTCAGGGAATGTGAGGTGAAAACATTTTCCAGTGGAAACAGGTTAGTGCTCTGCTGTTACCACCAGCTTTCTGAGTTCTCTGTGGCAGACTTGGCAACCTTCAAGGCAGTGATATATGTGCTCTCAGCTCAAGGTGCTGGATGCTATGTGAACTGGTGCATTCTGCAGGAGCTTGCATTCCCAGCTGCTCTCACAGGAAAGGCTACAGTCACCCTTTCTTAGTGTGGCTGATGCACAGGACCTATCAGAGAAATTATCACATTTATCTCATCAGGAATAGATTTTACTATCTTGGGCTCTTCTCGGGGCCTCGGCTTTTTAAGAACCAGTGTTGTAAACTCCTTTTTGTACTGACTGACTTTCTGGACAAAGGAGGTTACAGTTCGATTCTTCCATGGATTTTAAGAATAAAATAACTAAGCCGATAGTAAAACAAACAATCTCTTTCAAGTTAGCTACTGTATTACACTTTTCTGGGATCACAAACACTGCCCCTATACTTTAGCTAAGGCTGAACTTACACACTGGAAAGTGTAATATCTTGAATTTTTTTTTTTTTTTTTTAAATAATCATTGCCTATAGGATAATATGCTACCTGATCAATCACAGTAAGAACATATCTACTTACTATAAATTCTTCAGAAAGAAGCTATGCCTAACTACTCTATTAATATTCTTTGAATGGATTGATAATTTATCAGGTAAAGTAGAAGATTTTCATTTGATTACACAAAGTTTTTGACAGGATTGCTAACAATAGGTACTACTGAACTTAGAAATTGATACAGAGGCAAAGTATCACTGTGAATTAAGAAATGACCAAGAGACAGAAAACAAATAAGAATTAACAGCCAAGTTAAAAATTGAACAGCAGATGCCTTGAGATTTTACATAGTCACTGGCATTATTTAACATACCTATTAACACCTGGAACAGAAAGATGACTAGTAAAGCATCTCAATTTGCAGATGACAATATATTGTTTACATAACTGAGCACTATGAACCATTTCAAGGATTCTCAAAGAAGCTTAAACTATACAAACCTTAGTTAATGACCACAACAGCAAATAAAGTTCACTGCTGAAAAGTAGAAAATAATGTGCATCAGGCTGAAAGATACTGAGTTACACATGCAATTACACACTGCTTTAAACTATGTTAGGAAAGAGATCAGTTACAATGGTGACCATATAAGAAAGACAGCAATTGCAATTAAACAAGCAAATGCAATTTAATAACAAGAAAAATCATAATGCCAGTATATGAAATAATGATGTTCCATTATAATATTGTACGCAAATCAGACCCTGTCATCTCAAAAAAAGTTATTAAAAACTACATGTTCAGAGACAGGTTGAAAATCATTATGAGCACAGAGGTCACTTACATAAAATCAGAATGAAAAGACTAGGATTGTTGACTTTGCAAATTAGAAAACCTAGAAAGCCTACATAAAAGCGTATAAAATAATGAATTGCTCAAAAAGGCAGATTGCTGGCTCTGTTCTCCTTTGCCAAGGAGACATTCAATGAAAATGAAAGATAATCAATTCAAAGCTGATAGAAAGTAATCATTTTTCATCCAATGCATGATAAGACTGTGAAACTTAATGCAGCAAAGCCATCTTGAGATCAATAGCTTAGTAAAACCCAAAAAGGAACCTGCTTTCTGATTGACAACAAAAATATCCCTCCTTTTAATGATAACATAAGAAATCATGCTACAAGGAATAAATATTCCACAGTTTAAGTCAAACTCTGGTGATTATAGACTTCCTTGGACATATCTCCTACAACATATCTACATGTTCATTGACTCAGCTGGCTTTGGCCCCTGCCAAAGACAAATGTAGCCTGAATGGACAATAAATCTGATCAAATATGGCAGTTCCTTATATTCCCATCTAGTTATAAATAAGCTTCAAGGACATGCCTGCACATACTTCTTTCAGTAGGACTCTATCAGATGTGCACTGCTGTTACTTGTGAACCATCAGGTCAGTATTTTGAGGGGTTGTTTCCATGACACGGCCTCCTAAATAGCTCATCCTATAATGCTTCTTTCCTTACACATCAGGCAGCATTACCTAATGAAGGCAGAATCGTATGTATTGTCAAATAGTTCACAGAGTGGATTTCCTATCTATTCTTTTTCTCATGATAGATAGCACAACTCTCCTTCCTCTCATTTACAAAGATTTTTCTCAAATGAACTATGAATAATTAAAATCTAACTCCATTTGTTCTTTTTTTCTTAATTGAAGAAATTAAAGATGTATGTAGTGTGACTTCAAGGACTGCATATGAAAAGATATACATTATTTTATTCAAGTATAGCACTTTAAATGGTACAGCGCATATTTTTTTACTGATTTATGATTCATTCGAGTTAAATATTTGTGTTATATGTGGCAAATTAAGCTAATAAAAGCAATTTTATTAGACAATGGTGTTTTTGTCACATCTGCAAACTACAATTTTTCTGTCCTTGTGCTCACTAAGTGGTTACAGTTTTTCCTACACTTTCTTCTTCTTTCCTTTTTTTTAACCCCAACATTGAGTTATTACATGTATATTATTAATAAGACTGTCCATAGCTAAATGACTGAAATATAGATTCATTATGGACATAAGCCCTCTTGCTGCAGGGCACAAGCATATCACTGACTGTTTGGGGTTAAGAAGAAATCTCCCCAAAGGTCTGATTGTTACAGTTATTCATTAGGAGATTAGATGCATCCTCCCTAGACATATCTCATTATGATGACTTTTGGAGTCTGGATAGTGGAACAGACTAACAATTTAACAGGTTCTGTTCCTCTGATCCTAAGATGTCACTGTTAGAAAACTTATTGAAGATCATTACTGGAGGCTAACGAATAAGCAAAACCTAATAGGAAATATTTTCCATATGGATCACTTGATAATTAATTCCATCTGTAGCTAATGAAAAGATGATAGACCAGTAGATCACTGGGACATTGTATGAATTTGTCTGCAATATACTCTTAAAGGTTTTGGGTTTTTTTACCATTCCTTATGGCATAAAAATCTCTCTCAGTTTCCTAAAGCCCTCTCCAGACCCACTTTCTCCTCTTTCCTTGCCCGTTAGGTGGGTGAAAGATGACTTGGGCTGAGGTTAGTTCAGCACTACATAGTGCTGACCTGCCGCTGCATGGGGACTGGCCAGTTGGCCATTGCCAAACAGAACAAACAAGGGTTGAACGGTCCTTGACATGACTTCAGCTGGAGTAATGATAAATTCTCTCATCTACCAAGCTGTTGATTTTAACAAAACTTGTGGGAATGTAATATCTTTGAAACCTTTACTCTTCTGTCAGATAGAGCTGAAATTGGCCCCAGGTTCAGTAGTTACAAGGAGGGAGCTGACAGACAGCATGATGACGTAAGCTTTGTTTCCTTGGGAAACCTGGCTAAAAATACTAAACTTTAAAAGCAAGAAAATGAAGAGCAAAAGACACTATGAATTCTACAGCGCTCCCATGATAAACAAAAGTACATTATCCTCCAAGTGCAATAGAATGAGATTTCACCACCACATAACAGCCTGTGAAGTACTGATTGCTTGTTGAAGTCAATGGTGTAATAAGAAAGTGACACACTGCAGAGTTAGCAACATACTTAAATCTGTTCACTGCCCTCAATTAGATGTTGGAAGCTGACACATCATAAATTAGTGTCTGCATGATCTGACAGGGATTACTGTTCTGTGATCCAGTGGCTGTCATTACAAATGAGAAGTATGGGCTTGAAGCTTCTCTTTAAGCTTGGCCTTAAACACTTGAATTCTTTGGTGATATTCACCCAGTATGAAGTCAGACACCTTGCTGAAGGTGCCTGAGCAAGAAGGTTGGTCATCTGAGCCTCTCACTATTGATGCTAGAGAAAGACTGGCTCTTCTGAAAAGCATCTCAAACCAGCTGTTGTGCTGATTCAGCCTTTGAAGGAGCTTTTCATTCTCTACTGACCAGCAAAAGAGGCTTACAATACTCATCTCCTAACTTAAGCTGCAAAGATTGGTGTTTAAAGTCACACAGAAACACCCTTTAAAATGCTTGCAAAAAATAGGTTTTGTTAACATTTTTCCTTTCCAATTCTTCTCCTCTTTAATGGAATATAGGGAAAAAACTTCTTTTTTGTTAATTTACTTCTTTGAACACCAGCATCACACATTCCCTTGCACTAGTCTATGGAGCAGGTATATTAGCTGGCCACAATTCTTTTTACAGTCTCTGCAAAAATGGATCTCAATTCATGCTGATCCATGCTTCATGAAAGGTGAGGTCTCATATGCATCACTCAGGCTCAGCCTGCATTTTCTGAAGTTTTGATGAAATAACTAAACACAGAATCACAGAATGTTAGGGGTTGGAAGGGACCTCAAAAGATCTATTCCAACCCTTCTGCCAGAGCAGAATCACCTAGATTAGGTCACACAGGAACACATCCAGGTGGGTTTTGAACGTCTCCAGAGAAGGAGACTCCATAACAAAGAGACCAGACTAGAGCAATTAATTTTAACTAATTATTTTTAGGTCCTTTTACACTGAAATGCTTAGGCCTAATATTTCTGTGAAAGCAGTAGTTTAAATAAAATATTTAGACTAGAAGGACATATCTTACCAGTAAGCAATTGAAAGGCACAATAATTCAAACACATTTTGAGTCTGAACTAGCAGACTATATCAATTAAAGGGGCAAGAGTAAGAAGACTAATATGTTGTAGCCTGCCTTCTAGGGTCAACATTGATGTATATGGAGGGCAGATTGATGTATATAGAGGGGAGCATGTTAGCTGGGCTTCTAGGAGTTATACAATTTATTTCAGTTCCCTCAGCACAGTCTAGACACTGTTCAATACAAAATGTGTGCATATTTTTATAATGGCATCATGCATACGCTGAAAACCTGGTCAACAATTTATTGACTTTTAGGCAAGGTATCCTGACCAACAATAGTGCAGCAAAGTGGGTAATGCTATTCATAAATTCGCAAAGGGCTCAATTGTGGCTTCACTAGTTACTCAGAAGAGGGACAGCAGGATGATTCATGAATGAATGTGCTAAAGCAGAAATAAACACAAATGCCCCACTTTTTTGCCTCAATACTATTAAACAGCTTAGTTAACCAGGCTGCTAGTTGTCACTGAGGAAAATCCTTAGCCATTTCTAGTCTGTGCCTTTAGACTAGAAAACATTCTTAGCAACCATGCATTCAGATCTAGTCAAAGCTTTTCAAAAATGCAGGACTCAAGAAAATTTTAGAATTTCCACCTCCCATTAAAATCCTCACTTGGAAATAAAAAAACAAGTGAGATTCTCATTTATAGAACAGTCCCTTTACATTGCAAAGTGATATGAATAGAAATCAAATATACTGTGTTGCATATATATAGCTAATATATCTTTGCATGGGTGCAGAGTACCTTGTATGAAAGGAAGCACTTCGATATTTGTTCAGTATTTCATCTCCCAATATAATTTCAATATGTAAAACAAATGTTACTTATACAGCACACTCTTGTAAGTCATACAGATGTATTTTGTTTCACCAGGCAGGATTTATTAGTCACAAATCCTAGCCAGTTTGTTTCTTTTTCTTGTATGTTGTAATGTTCAAAAAGACAATGGAGTCTGGGGACTGGAAAACAGCATCATATGCAAATATGCATATAAAACATACCTTTTAATTTATTGTTTGGATATTAGGTACTGTGACAAGATAAGTCATACGATGTGTAATTGGCCTGGTGAGGATTTATTGGTGTGTATAATGTATACACTTTAATAAAATACAAGAAGAAAATTACTTTGTCAATCATTTCTAAGAGAAAAAAGGCCTGGAGAAAGCATTAATTCTCCTGCTGTCACTTCTGGTGCTGTAGTCCTTCCTATGCACAACTACACTTTTAAAAATATTGCTATTGTACTTTAATTAACTAATTTAACTAATACAGTTTTCTGATTTCTGATTTGATGCAAAAGTTGGTCATATGTATTCACACACTCACACTTGCACACACACATCAAGCAGCCAATATCTGAGTTAATAATTTATAATTAAAATCCAAATAGATAAAACAACAGGTGGGTATGATATGATATTGTTGTCCCTGTTTTATCAGAGGAAACATCTATAGGTATAATCAACCCTAGGTAATACTAGCTCTTCTAGCACACACGTATTATCAATACACAAACCGTTCTGTATCTATCTTGACATTCTTTCACTTTGTTGGAAATAAGAATAATTATAAAATCATCATAAGAAATTGAAGTATTTCCTTTGCTTTGCTTGTATTTCAGCCTTACACACAGCAATGTTAGCTTGCTCACAAACACCTAAAGAAAGCATAGGAAAGGTAAGGTCTTTCCTCTTGGAACATAGACCTGCTGTTCAAACTCTTTCAGTTCCACCCATCACTGCTCCTGTCTCCTTGTATAGATTTCTGTGTCAGCTTTCATTCAACTGTAGTCTGCTCTGGGTGACCACAACAAATTTTGTCACAAAATGTCCACAAGATAGACTCACATGGCAAAGTGGAAAAGCCTCTGTCTTTGGGCATACATGGAATACATTAACCTATGATTTGACTGGAATATCTACAGGGGAGTTTGTAAATTAAAAAGCCTACTAACTTGCCCTTATGCAAAGCTAAAGTCCATCTCTGGCTTGACAAGCCTATATGTGCCAGCACCTTATAGTTAAAAACGTTTAAAGTACTGATTCACACCACCCCACCCATCTTGGAACACCACCTCTTTGGCACTCAAAGTTAGCTCTTAAAAAAATAAATTAACATTCAATTGCACTGCTCAACAAATTTTAAATATAATATCTTTCCTTAGAGTTGGCATATCAACCACATAACGAGCCAAGAACCTCCTAGGGCACCAACTCTTCAGGTCACTTCCCAACCATGATATTTACATGTACACACACGAGTGATTGTAGATCTGTGTCGAGCCTGGAAAAGGGACTGCAGAAGCTGTCAGGCCTGCTGTAACCAAGTACCAAGCCACTCTCTCACTTATTGGCTACCCATTTTATAGTCCATTCACTCAGAGCCCTGTCAGGAGGCTGTGAGTCCATGTCAGCAATTCCAATAAAAAGTGTGCAGCCCAGAGGGCTCCTTGGGCCCAGGTCTGCTGTCAGAGCAAAGTGCCACTGGCTGACATTCCCTAATGGGATATTTCCTCAGGTTTGCAGCTTGAAAAATTATGAGCTTGAAAAAATGTGGCCTGGCCAGCCACAGGTCTGTCTTGAAGCCGGCTGGCATTGGTTCCATCACTGGCTTACAGAAACCATGCCTGTATCCACCCACTTCCAAAACCTCACCACACAAACCAAATACACTCTGCTGTCCTAGGGCAACTCTGACTTAACTACAGAGGGAAGAAAGTCAGAGCCAATTAGCTTCGCATGGCACAGCCTCTTCCATTCTCTTATGCTACATTATCTCCCTTTTGCTGCCAAATATTCTTTTGCTGTGGTTTGGGTTTTGGGGTTTTTTTGTGGTGGTGTTTTGGTTTTGGTTTTGGTTTTGGTTGTTTGTGGGTTTTTTTGTTGTTGGTGGTCGTTTTTTTGGTTTTGGGGGTTTTTTTATACATAACTTCCTAAGTATTTATGAACTTGAGTCTTTAAAAGAACTGTAAGATTACATAGCATCACATTGCCTCCTCTCCTCTTACCCAGCCTGCCAGAAACCTCTAGATCTGTTCTACAGAGCCTGCCAGCAGGGGTAAGAGAGTAACTGACAGTACCCACTGTTTCTCATCCTCTGAGTGCAGACGGGGGTAATAAATACCTATTTTTCCAATGTGATTTACAATTAAAGGCAGATGGAATGGGATGGTTCAATTCAAAACAGCTAGCTTCTCCATCACCCCAAAACAGGGCACCTACACCCAAACTGCCTCTTGCAAATAGTCCCTGACACACACTAACACCAGGACTGTGCCTGAGCATCATTTGCGAGTGTGATGATGCATTCAGGTCAAAGCTGTACCAGGGCATGTGCTAAAAAACAATAAAAAATAAACTATAGTACTGTCATGTTGGGACATGTGCCCTGACACTGTTGTGCTAACACAGGTGTAGTAACACTCTGTCCTTGTACATATACCTGCCCCAGTGCTCCTCTAGTGATTCGAGGTACTGTCCACACATCTTCCACCAGTTCTTTACCAGGGTTTTTCTACTTTTCTCCTCCGCTTCCAAACTACAGACCCACCTCTGAGCTCCTATTCCAAATCACTACAGCCATGTCCATTTCTGTCCTGTTGTTGTTCTTCATATTCCAGCCATTTATGCTGCTGCCAGATTTGAAAACTTTAGGAACACAAATTACTCTCCAGTAACCAAAACACATATAAAGATGCTTCAGAGACTAACAGTTTGGCTAAATGGAGATAACTGTGTGCAAGAACAGCACTTCCCTGACACACAGGCAATCTATCTGCCAAATTCCAAGTCCTTGCCTGAAATAACAGTTAAAAGCAGACCAGGCAAAAACTTGTTAATAAAACTGTAAGATTTTTGTTTTTATATTGGCAGAAAAACATATTTTCCCTGACCCAGTTTTGAAAAGTGCTGATTCATTTTTTCTTTAAAGCTTCCTAAAATATTCAGCTAAAGACAGATGCTTTTCACATTTTGGGAAAGTTTTAATCCAAATTATTACAGTCTGGCAAAGTTATAAACCACTGAAAACAGAATTCAACAATGATAAGGGCTGAGCAACCTTAATCACAGGCTTTTCTACTGTAGTTAATCCCTAGAGTGGGTTATTACACCAGTAATAATTTTAAAAGATTATGGAATTACTTAATTTTTGATTCCTTGACTTGGACATATTTTTGGTCTAAACATTTTTTGATGTCTAATTATGATAGGGGAATACAGAACTAGTAAGAGTTATTGCAGCACACACATTACTCAGACTGCTAGATTTTGCTAGGAAAAAACATTTTTTGGTAGGGCAAACAGTGAAAGAGTTGCAGAGACATTACAGTTGTTCCTAAGCCTGGATTTTCTTCCACAGGATAATACAGTCACTAGTAGGGTGGTACAAAAATTCACATTTCTGTATTGGAATATGTTATTTTGTTATTTTTAGACAAAAGAGGGAAAATTTATGAAAAAATATATGTACATTAATTTTACTGCTTTTTAAGTGCCATAATGTTGTGAACATCATCCCTTAACTGGCAGAAAGATGGTCTTCTATGCAGCATTTCAAAAGAACACACATTTCAGACTAGAAAGCAAAAAAATGTGATAAATTTCCCTTCTAAAAATCAGTATCCATTTTTAGTATTACTGTATCAGGCAAATGCATTCTTAAAGGTTCAAATTAGAAACAAGGAATAGCTGGGTTTAACTTTGTTTAAAAACTGACCAATATTATATTTGCTTATTTAAGCTTCATTAAATTGGGATTTCCATTGGCCTATTTTTCATACCATTTCCAAATCCTAAATAAAAGCATTAGTCCTCTTTGATAGTTATAACTGTTCTTGTTGGCTATTGCTCTCACACAAAAAAAAACAAAACAAGCCAAAGCAAACCAAAACAAACCAAAACAAAAAAAAAACCACACCCACCACACTTAACCAAAACAAAACGAATTTTTAACAAATTAAGTAACATGGGATTGGTCATGAACACAAATGATAGTAAACAAAATCCTATTGATAACTGGCAGGATATCCCTTAGTGCCACTGGTTATATGTTTTATACTGGTAGTCGAAGAGATACTTAAGTGCAAGAATAATGTATCTCCTGATAATGCTAACCCATAACTTTTAACTGATTAAATGATTATTGTAGTTATAGAAATCATGAATATACATACTGCACTGAAAATAGTGGAAGCACTGTAAAGAGAAGTGCTGGCTGCCTATTGTATAGCAGACTGTTGTAAAAGATAATTTTCTCTAACCAAACATGAATGAGGCTTAGCAACAAATATATGTAAATCTGAGGAAGGCTTCAAAAATCTTGACAACAACCAGTCAGCCACAGGTAAACTATGGTACCCAGGAGCAGCAAAAGCCAGTAGTCTATTAAAATAAAGACCTATGTAAACTATGAAGGAGAAAGCTGAGGATGATGTATGGTTCCTACTTTGAACCACTGGGGAAAAAAAAAAACAGCCCCACTTTGATCAGGATTCGTTGGTCTTAGCCATTTACTGGACTTCTGATGATGAGCTAATCATCCTTTGACTATTAATTAACTGGACGGAGCTGGGATCAGGATGGAGTACAGCAGCCAGCCACCAGCACAACCTTCCACCAGAGGACAGTGGAAAGTTCTTCTTTTAGTAAACATTGATTGAAAGAAATGGTAGTGTAACAGTTACACCATTTTAAAAGTTAGCACAAGGCTTCACATCTTAGTTACATAAAAGTGCTTTGCTGTACCCCTTACAGATCTTTGCTGTGTTACATCATATTGAATACTGAAAGCTCTCCTTCACCCTTTCCTTATGCTTTTTGTATCTCATACATGTCTTTTTTTCTACCTCTTATTGTTTAGGTAATATGCTAATTCTGACATGGGAATCACAATGCAGGAGACTTACTCCTCTCTCTGGTGTATATTGAATACAAGTCTACAAACTACATTCTGGCTTCCTTTCTAGCTCACTACATGACTTTCAGACTACTGCATTAATGACTATATCAACTAACTTTTTTACTGACTTCCTATCCTAGACCTGAGATTCAGAAATTGCATATACCCCTTAATTCATTCAGAACCAGTAGGAGTGCCAACTGTTCGCTACCTTCCAGTATCAGGCTGGTTTGATTGAAAAGGCTATTTATAGACATAGCAGCTAACTTCTAGTAAGCTAGTTTACAAAGTGTCAGCCTCTTCAGTTGTGCTGTCCTGTCCTCCTTTGCTGGTATCACTATCTCAGAGGTGTGTATACCTTTGTCTCCTTCAAAAGTAACCCATTGCCAATACCAACTGTCTCTGCCTGAAAACATTCTCATGCTTTCCCTATAAACTTAAATTTTTAATGAAGTCTTCATATCCTGCCTTTCTGCCATCTTTATTACATGTCCTTCGGGGTTAATATCTTTTTGTTCTGTCATTACAACTTATGTCCCTATTGCATGGTTTATTCAAAGCCACATAAAATTCTGTACTCATATGCTTAGACATACTTTTTTTTTTAATGTTTCCTCTGTTCAGCCAACACAATCTTCTCTAACATGCTCTTCACACACATTGTAAATACAGATTTCTGTTTTCTCTTACAGATAGTTTTTGAAACTCTTTCTTTAATTTACTTCTAGTATGGCAGACCACAATCTTCCATGCTTTAATATTCTTCTCAATAATGTACTCTTATTAAGGTAGCTACACACATAATGACAGTATTATAACTGAATCTGAGGCTGTCTATATAAACTTGTAAAAACCAGGAAGCAGCATATATAAAGAACTTCATCATGGTTGCCATGGTAATGCCTTAAAAGTTAGAGGATGTTGCAATTAAGGTTGCCTGCAAATATTCACTTGCTTTGTTTTGTTCCCTTGCAATAGGAAAGTTAATAATTGTAATCAGTATGTGTTTTTTCTATAGAACCCCCACCTCATTCAGAGTGCAGGATAGAGTACTAAATAAAAATACAAGTGCCCACCACTTTGTTTTTGCCTGCATGTTTGGACATCTTATTTACAGCAAAACATACAAATTGCGGTCTGAAAGCAGAACTATTAATTTCCTCTTGAGTTTTTCATGGCATCCATCCATAAAATCTTACTAAATGCTTCAAAAAATTGAACAGAGTAATTGTCATCTCCGAGTTCTCCACAGATGATACCTGGGTTGCAGATTAAGGATGTCACAGGTGTATAGATGTGCAAACTAACCCTGTGCAAAACCAGCATGGATCCAGCTGCACTTTGGGGCAGGCAGAACACCCTGCAGATGGTGCTCACTCCAAGACTAGCTCAGCCTCAGCAGCACATCTGCTCTTGCAGACAGCTAAAGCCACAGAAGCCAACCCCACTGTATGCGTGCTATTAACACGGGCTGTCAGTGCAGATGCCTCGGAACTGTTTCCTTGGAATTGGGAGCACTGGTGGGTATAATGGAGAAGCAGCTGACCCAGCTCCACATCTGACTGCTTGGAGCCCAGCCGGACTAACTGGCTTCAATGTTGATAGCAGCTGTCCCAGAGTCAGGCTGTGAGGTGTCTCCACGCTGCACAGTTTCTCTAGTGGCTAAACTACTACACCAATTTATCTCCCTTCCCAATTCAATCAGTTGTTCCTATCCCCCAGCTGAATTTGTCACACTCTGAACTGCTTGTAAAGGCTGTGGTATAAGCCAGATGATGGAAATTAAGAGGCTGAGAAACTAACAGAAAATGCTGAATACCCACCAAAAAGATAGTATTTTTAATACTGGTGATTACACTGGTCTGGCTCATAGCATGGATTGGCTCACAGCATGAATCCATGTACATGGTGAATCAGCTTAACTGACTGGGTGGTAAAATGTGTTATGGGGGAGGTTCAAAACAGTTAGAGAGAGGATAGGTCAGGGACCTCGACTAACCAGCTTTGCTATTGCATACAGAGCAACATCAACCTCTTCTCTAAGCAAGTAGTCTCAGATACCAAATTGGATCTGGCTCGTCAGAGCTTTTCATACAAAGCAGGGTTACCTAAAGACTGTCACAGGTGTGAAAGCTGATCACTTTGGGTTCAGTTTTCAAGTTAAACTTCCTAAAATTACTATTTACCTGTTAAAAGTTTAGCAAGAACTATACAGCATAGGCTCCTGCCTCTCTAACTGCACAGTTATCCTTTTGTGATAAACAGGAAAGGATCCTACAAGTACACATTCATATCCCTGTTTAGCTCTGATTCATCTCCAGAGAATTCCTTTCTATTATTTCAGAAAAACAAGATGTGCAAGTAAAGTTCACCACAGTATCATAAATATATTCATATCTGAGTGTTTGCCTTTGTAATCTTAATAACATTATTTCAGCACCTCTCTCTCTGTAACTTTGCGTGTGTGGGGAGATGATGTGTGTAAATACAAACTTTTGACCTCTAAGTTGTGATGTTATATCTCTGTCATCAAGATGAGGTCCAGCATCTTCTGTTCACTTATTTTCTGATCCTCTTTTCCATGCTAACCAAGGATCTGTTTTCTTCTTCTGTGTTATTTACGTGCATATTTATGCTAGAAACTAAAATCTCTGGGATAAGAATTTTTCATTTTGTGATTTAATACATTCTTGGGTTGAAAGGGGAAATACTATCACTGTCATAATTTTTAAAAGAACTCCAAATTAATAATGTTGGGTTTTTGTTCCTGTCATAATATATATTATTAATAAAGGCAATGAAAAGGTTTATGTTGTATTGTGTAAGTAGCCTAAAATGATAGATTACATTATGTGCAATCAGTTATATAGCTAAAAAATTTCAGCAAACAAAGGTTTGGGATTAAAAAAAATAGCAAAAATCCCCTTTCTTGGTGGTGTTGCTCTAAGGTGTTTTCTTTTAAAATGATTTACTACATGCAGAAGATTCTTACCTTTTTTTCCCCTGATTCATTTACTAAGTATCATCATCTTAGGATCACTTTACTCTCTGTGGAAATTTGGAAACATAACATTATAGCATTATGTATTGGCTGGAATGGTGATAATATTTGATTCTATCCCCTAAAGAGCTAGTTCATGAGGAAAAAAATCCATCAGTGCCTGTTGATATAAATATACATAGCAACAAGGATACAAGCTTGGACCCAGGAAGTCCCTAAGCTTTAAATTGCTGAAAATTAGGACAGTGCTCTAGAATTGTCATTTGCTGGTTCTGTTTTCTTACTTATTTTGAAAAAACAGCCATCATTTATCTACTATTAAAAAACTGTGCTGAACAGATTTTTAGTCTGGCCCAGCATGATTGTGCTGTTGTTTTGATAAGTGCATTACATTGTCGCATACTGTCATTTTCTTTTGCAGGACAAGGCATTAAAAATTGAATTATTTCATTCTTACAACATTTACAGTGTAGTCTGTTACTCTGAAACATGTTTCTTAAAAAGTGATTGCTTTGTTAGAACATTAGCTTGTTTTCTTTATTACCTTATATGAATGAAATTAACTCATGTACCACTGTAACAGCAGCATCAGTGGACAAAGATTTACTCCAGTACAATTGAATAAAATCTCAGTAGCTCATACATTCTAATTCATCCTGTATTTTCTTTTAGCTGAAGTAAAGACCAATGTGGAGGTTTAACATCAATAACAGATAAACCATGAATACAAACTGTAGTTCACTGCTCCCCACAGTGGAGGAGTTTGAGACCTTCTGCACACAGAAACGTATTATGGAGTGTAAATATACAATACAATATAGACTCTTTATTATTCATAGGTAATTCTGTACCTACTACTTGAGTACATTAGGGCTGCAAATAAATTATTAGGCCACTGACTAGCCCTAATGGCTGAGATAACTGAATGGGGTGTAGAAAATCACTGGACACAATGTGAGAAACCACTGGATGTGGCAAGCGCACAGTGAAGAGCTATAAGGCTGTCTACCTACTAGACAAATACCACAGGTATTTGAGGGGGAGCTACGGGAGAGATGACCAAACTTCTTCAGATTATGGGTGTCCAGTGGTATTTTGGGAGTTAAAATCCTCAGAGGTCATTAATGCCTAGTATAAAGGTATCACTGATAAGGCTGAGAGGGCCAAGGTAACAGGCATTCTGAAAAAATGGGACCAGTGAAGATAAAGTAGTCATCAGTGAGTTGTTTCTTTGGGACTGGGGAAAAGTAGAAAGGTGGTGAAAAAGTCAAAAACCAGAAGAAGAGATATTAAGGTTTGTACATCACAGAATGTACAAACTGTACAAACTTGTAGAAATGTACAAAATATGTGCTCCTTGAGGACATTTGACCACTGCAGACTAAATCAGGAAAATAAATGAATCTGCTTTTATAGCCACACTATGAATGTCAAAACTGCAGTCAGGAGGAAGGGAAGGGTGGCCCTGGCTTGCAGTGGAGAACCTGGACTAGATGGATCAAGTGACCTGATATCACTGCATAAGTACCTGTTCAAGCTCCAACAGCATCAGTATCTTCACAATAACTGCCCAATAGAAGTAATTAGTATTCAGGAAAAAAACTCTTTGGGGCCAGGAGGAAGTCTAAAGTGAAGGCAACAGTATCTACTTCCACTTGCTAAATAAATGATCTTGCTAAATAGCCCCTTTTATTTACCACTTGCTTACTGGTGCCTTTGGTTTGTTTTTCTAGCATTGCTCTCTGCAGAAATTCATGAGAGCAAATAGTGTATTTTCTGGGTTCTAAATTATAGCCCATGTCAGTTTCTAAAATTCACAGGCTGTATAGGTTGAAGTCAGATAAAGTAAAATACATACCTATGATTTTCATATGCGCCTAATCCTCAGTATGCATGCAGAAAACACAGTGTAAACTGCAGTAGTTTTCAAAGTTCTCAAAATTGAGACCTCCTAGTATGATGCACTTGCCTATAACGATGTAAATATAGATATGTCTAGGTATTCCAGGTTTTATTACCTTAAAATAATATAAAATCCAATCCCTTCCCTGTTCTAAAAAGTAAAAAAGTGACAAGCACCTGTATTTTCCCTTCTTTGGACTCTATTTTCTCAATTCATCATTTCCATAACAAGATCATTACCTCAAAATTACCAGAGTTCAGAAGCTACATGGCAATTATCACTTACAAGATTACCAAAACATAACCATATCTCTACTGGATATTTGCTATCTTATGTCAATTAACAAATAAAGATTAAAGATATTTGTATAGGGATGTAGAATAGGCTAATAGCCCTCTTCTACTGAATAGAGAGATAGTCAGATTCTAAAAAGCATCAGTACACATGAATGCCTTTTTTTCCACAGGCAGTTGGCTTTTCTTCTCTGGTTTAATTGAAAAGGATAAGAGAAAGTTTGTTGTGTGCATAAATTATGGTGGTAGAGATAGAATATCAGTGACATTTTCACTCTTGAGCATTGCAGTGATTTTTCCACTGACCAGCTGCAAGGCATTTTTTTCTCCAGGCACTGCAGAGTGCCTGCAAAAGCACAGCTGATAGCCTTTTCAGCTCCATCTGGGATCTGCTCTGACACTACTTTCCTTGTTACACTTTAGAGGCTTTACACAACAAAACTATGGCTCCAAATGCTCTTACTGAAATTCAGTATATCTTCTTAATGTTATGTTTCTGTTCTCCCTGCCTTCGTTCTTTATCGTGGGAACACTTGACATCCTTTCTGGAGGACTTGCTCTTTTCATGCCAACAGAGCAAACAGACTTGGCAGGTAGCTTGGCAATAATTGATTATATCCAAACAGTAATTGAATTTTGCTTGCTGTTGACATGGAAGAAGCCAATACCATGCTGTCTCTTCTGTGACAATAAGCACCAAATTACATTACTCATTTCGTTCTTCATTCTCCAATCAACTTCTCTGGATATGAAACTCTACAAGTTACATGGATGGGAAGGGAAAAGAGAAGGAAAAGACCAAGAACCCAGCTTGGCTTTGAGTCTGCCATGTGGCTCGGTGCTGTCAGATTAGCAAAGGGAGCTGTGGCCCCCTCTCTCACATCCTCTCCCAAGAAAATCCACTATGCTTTGGTTTCAGCCAAGCATTTTTTCCTCATTTCACATTATCAACTTCACAATTTCCAGGGCAATAATTTCTGATTACTGTACGGGGACCTATCAACAATATTTATTTTTCAATGGGCCGGATACTCCACTTTGGCAACTGTGTCAAACACCAGCTGGGGCTTGGGCTCAGTTTTTCTTAATTATAAACAGTGCAATTGGCTCTGCATGTAACACAAGAGACATTTTTGTGTCTGTTACGATACAGTACTTACCACTGACATTTTGGGGTTTATTTACTGATACTTGTTTCAGATGTGAATATAGATAAAGTAGGGAGTCTGGCAGTCCTGTCTTCCCATCCCCAAAAGGATATGTAGTCCCTGTTAGCTGTGCTTTTTGTTTCAATGTATTAACAGGGACCACCAGTAACACAGCTTCTTCTATGAGATTGTTCTACTACAGGGAGAAGAGTATACTGAAGCCAGGACTCAAACACACATTCATGTGTCATTAAAGACGACGCCTGTGAAAGTGGGTGTGAATGGGTCGTACCTACACCCGTAGGTGAGAACAAAGAATGCTGAAGGGAGGAAAAGCACATGCTGAGAGATGTGCGAAAATCTCCCACTAACTGAAAAACTCTGGGGATTTGTCATCCTCTTGCACCTTCAATAAATGAAAGACAAGATTCTGCCGAGCATGTTTAAGACCATCAGTCCATGCTAGCACCAAGGAAGGGCTGTGCAACTGTCACAAAGGCACCCACAAAACAAACAGCAGCCGCTATCCAAAATGGGGTTTATTGCAACCAGAGTTGCAATAAAACCCAGCACTCCTGACCAAATAGAAGTTCGGATGTCTGTTAAGAAATTAACTACTTATACAACTAATTCCTAAACCTTAAACAACGACGAACCAAAATGGGCACACGCTCACTCATCATCGGGAAAGCTCTCACGCCATAGACCCTAACATACCACTCACCCCAAGGAGGCGGCAAGGCTCACTCAATCCACGGAAGGTTGTAATCCTTGGATGCCGTGCCCAACGGGTGGGTCTGACTGCCAGGCCTGCTGCTCTGCGACGAACCAACTCCTCCGGCTCTTAGGCAGGACCGCAGTTATATCCTAGTCGAGGGTGCCCCGTTGTCATTCCGACTGGTTGAGGAGACAAACTCGGACAAAACACGGACAAGCGCAGCCCCCGAACCTGTTTACTTAAGGGGTCCAGACCTTGAGGCGTCAGTTACCCACCGGGAGGTGCAGCTTAATGCCTGAGGCACAAAAGTGCTTTGGCCGAGGCGCCAAACTCCTCCAGCCCATCCTGTTGCTTTGTCTGTTTTGATGGTAGGGGTGCGGGGGAGGGCACAGCTGCCACAGCAACTCAGACCGCATCCGAGGTGGCAGTAGCAGCCGTGTGATGTCAGAGGCAGCAGGACTGCATGTGCTGCTGAGGAAACAGGGGACCCCAGGAGGCACTCTATTCCCACCTGCCTAGAAGCCACTGTCACGCCAGTGCAGCTCTCCCCTGTGAGTAAACAGCCCGGTGACTGTGAGTGGCTGCGTGTGTGGCAGTGTCTGTGATTCTCTGTACCTCTGGGTGTGAGCACATTGGTAGAGAATAAGAAAATGTACCGTGTGAATAGTTATCTGCTTTTAATAATACTGTCTTGATTCCTTTAATAGTAACAGCCTAACAAAATATATTCCAATAAATATTACTGTGATCTGCATCTCCCCCCAACTCATTTCCCTATCAAGAAAAGGGGAATTTGCACACACACATTATGTATGTGTACAAGGGTCAAGAGTCATATACTGCAGTGGGCACAACGGCCAGAAAAGATCTTAGGGTATTTTGGAGAGCTTTCCCATGCTTTGCAGAATCAATTACACTATTGAAAGCAAGTGTTGGGTTAGTATTATAACTGACTTCATGTTGTGAGTTAGAATTTCACTGAGATTGAAAGGAAGTAATTTAGGACAGGAATGGCTGGTAAATGTAATGGATACATTACAAGTTGGTTTCAATTTCCTTTATTGAAGAAGTTGTAAACCTAATGCCATTTCAAGGCAGACCTTTTGAATTTGGACCAAACGAAGAGGCCATCCTATGTTTTCTCCGAACACATCAGTGTTTGGTCGCTTTTGAAATCATTTGGCCTTGCGACTGCCAATAATAAAAGGGCAGTTACTAGTGAATAAAGCAGTGGACTTTGGAAAGTTTGATATGCCAAACCTATCTTTCTTTTGGAAGAAAATGACCTAGTTATGTCTGAACATGAAACTGTGATTTCTGTGTGATACCACAGGATTAAAGAGTGCTGTTTTTCTTTTTCTTATTATCTTCAGTCTTCAGGGTTCCTAAACTGTGGGTGAGAATGAAGTTGACCTCTGAGGCCAATCTATTATCCTTGTCAAGACAAGGAAACCTCTGAGAGAAACTTGAAAAATACTGGTACTCCCAATTCTCTTTGAGACACAGAAGAGGGAAAGGCCTCAAAAGCACAGAAAGCCCTTTTTGGTTCTGGTGGGGTTTTTTTGCGGGTTGTTTGGTTGTTTGGTTTTTGTGGTTTTGTGTTGGGTTTTTTTGTTTGTTTGTGGGGGGTTTTTTTTGTGTTTTTTGTTGGGTTTTTTTGTTTGGTTGGTTTTGGTTTTGTTGTTTTGCTTTTTGTTTTGTTTTGTTTTGTTTTGTTAGTTTCTTTTGTGGATTGGGGGGGGGTGGGGGGTGTTTTCTTTTTTAATCCGTAAGGCAGCAAATTTACCAGAACCCTGGAGAAATTTAATGTAAAATTAAATATGATAAATTTAAGAGAACTTGCCAAAATGCTTCAGGTGAATTAGAGCTCCTTGTGACTGTAGAACCTTGTGAATGATTTGTGAAGTTTTGTAAAATATGCAAATAATTTTATGAATTTATTTTCCCTTCTTGCTTTCTGTCTTGAAGTTTTCACTTTTTTTTTTTTTTTTTTCTCAGACAAACTGTGTTTGATCTTATTCTGGAAGGGGTCAGATGCACACACCTTTTCCCTTGAAGCCTGCTATTCTGGCAGCAGGAAATATTCCAGAAGTCTTCTGAAAAGGTAACATAAATATCAGACAATAAAATCACCCCTAGAAATGTATATTAACAGACAGGGCAATTGAGAGTCGGTAGGAATACATCTTAAAAACCTGTAGATCTAAGACGCTCTAGGTGAAAGGGTGCTGGAAATTTGGGGGGGGGGGAAACAGTGTATCCTGTTATTCTTTCCATTAAGAGTAGACTCATACACAGATGTAGGTCTTATCCTCTTTTTGCCTGAGATGCTATCTTCTTTGGTGAGAATGTGCTCTCACCCTTCTCCTAAATTCTTCCCATCTCTGAGCTGAACAACAGAGCTCAGAGGGTTGTTATCAGTGGTGCAGAGTCCAGCTGGTGATCTGTAACTAGTGGTGTTCCCCAGGGATCAGTTTTGGGTCCAGTCTTATGCAACATCTTCATCAATGACCTGGATGAAGGGATAGAGTGTATCCTCAGTAAGTTTGCTGATGATACTAAACAGGGAGGAGTGGCTGGTAAACCAGAAGGCTGTGCTGCCACCCAGCAATATCTGGACAGACTGGGGAGCTGGGCAAAGTGAAACCCAATGAAGTTCAACAAGAATAAGTGTAGAGTACTACACCTGGGGAGGAACAACACCGTGTACCAGTACAGGTTAGGGGTAGACCCAGTAGTAGAAGGGGCCAGTCCCTTTTAAGTTATGCTCTGTGGTAGGACACAGTTGTGCTCTGTGGAGAGGTAATGGTAGCAAGGTGAAACACAGGAAGTTCCACCTCAACATGAGGAAATATTTCTTCACTGTGACAGTGACAGAGCACTGGAACAGGCTGCCCAGAGAGGTTGTGGAGTCTCCTTCTCTAGACACTTTCAAGAC